>JAYMSH010000332.1:0-11883 GCA_036897905.1 Aragoa cleefii | reverse complement strand
GTTGTTTCCGGGAGTCGCCGGCCGGTCTAGGTGGTAGCCGTTGGCGGAGGAGAAAGTGAGGCGAGAAGACCGTTAGAGAGGAAGCGAGAAGAGAGGAAAGTTAGAGAGCAGCTTTTTGCAGTGGTATCTGAAAATAAGTTATTGATATCTGAACATAAAGCAATGATATATGAAAATAAGTTATTGATGTTCTCACGTCTTTTTTCGAAACTTTGCCAAGAATGAGACATTCAAATTCAATATAGAGACATTTACAAAAACAATTGGGATTCTACTGTGACGGAAGCACATGTGGTGGGTTGGTATTATTAAGACGGTGTGATAAGTAACACTACTTGAACTGAGGAATCCTAAACAAAGAAAAAAGAAAATGACTAAGGGTATAATTACGTGTGACTTTGTCATATATTGCAATAATATGACGAGAACATCTTACACTGTGCGCATCTAATTTTTACCACCTACAATATTCATTTACTTGTAGATGTTGGCTGGCCATGATTTTCTATCTTATGGATTCATAGCTTCTTTCCTGTGTTTGAAATTGTAAAGCTCATTTTCTTCATCTTCATCGGAATTTTTTTGGTTTTACCTGATTCTGCAATGGCAATGTTCTTCAATGGTATGGATTGTAATTAAATGAGATACAGATCAAACCACAAACTTTTGTGTGACTGTTGTTTTTTATTGTTTATTGTTTCTGTGTCGCCTTTACTTGCAATCCATACCTGCTTGATTTTATTATTTTGTGTTTTAGTAGTAAAGCGTTCGGTTGCCCTAGTTTTGTGCGGGAGTTTTTGTTCGTGAAATTTCTCTGCCTTGTAATATGTTTCTTCCTTACATTTCCCTCCCCAATTGCTTAATGTTTATTTGTTTGGTGTTTGTGGTTTGTTTCTCTTCTGTTTTGTCAGTTGTCCCTATTTTTTGACTTTCCTACTTTAAAAAAAAAAAAGTATCAGTGAGCCGGGGGTCTCTTTCGAAAAGTCTCCTATTTTTAGGGTAAGACTGCGTACATCTAACCCTCATACCGTGCTTATGGGCGGGATATTGGGTATGTTGTTGTTGTTGTTGTCATGTATTTGCTTGTGTCTAAATTACCTTTTTATGAAATTTAATGGAAATCCAGTCTAATTGTTATGAAGTGATAGAATGGGATTGATAGTAATGTCTCCCAGATTGAATTGTACAAATATGGCAAAACACTGATGAAATTGATGGAAGGGATAATTGTGTCTTCCAGTCTATAACTTGTACAGAATGGCAAAAAGCCTGTTAATTCAGGTGATCTTTCACCCCCCCTGGAAATTGATGGCAATATGGGATAGACCATAATCTCCCAGCGTTTTACTTGTGCAAAATGACAGAAAATGAGAATGGCAATATGGGATAGACTATAATCTCCCAGCGTTTTTACTTGTGCAAAATGACAGAAAATGAGAACCCGTTTTGGGCAAGAAAAGTCAGAAGAAATGCAAAAGAGCCTAGCTGAATATCTGGCACTTGGCACTTTGAAGGGGTAGGAAAAGGAAAAGCCTAGCTGAGAAGCAAACAAGAATCAAAAGCATTGAAGACAGGATTGAGGCAGTACTGCAAGCAGTTTTGTTTTAGCAGAACGCTGTATATATTCTTATTTCCTTTATAGTAAAGCCTCAAGTTTTGATGTAGAGGCTCTTTTTGTCTTATGAGGTTGTACTTACTTTGGCCTTTTGAGGCACTTGGAATGGAAACTTTCTTTCTTTCCAGTAGAAAAAAGAAAAAAATGTAAGTTCCACTCCTTCAAAATCCAAGATTTTATTCTAAAGTTGCAATATCTTCGTATTTTTGCTTTACAATTTCTCTGGAACTAAAGCAAGCATGAAATTAACTCCCCCCCCCCAAATTCATGGCTCCGCTCATGTTGATGAGTGTCTCTGCATGAGCAGATTTGTGATACATCTCCCAATCGTCGTGATAAAAAACCTCCGTCAAATTGCCGCTTGTTTCCTTTAAAATTGGTTCCAATTGTTGTTGGAGACACTAAATATTATGAACAAAATTATTCCAAAATTAGTTCAATAGAAATTATATTATGAAACAAAATGAATATTTTAACAATATAATTTTTATCGATATAATTTATGAATAATATGTAGTTAAAAACCCACTAAAAAGTTAAAGGCAAAAACTTAGAAAAGTCGATCAATTAGGCAGAGTCCAAAAGGTCCCACTAATAAACACGGGTTAATTACTTACAAGTATCAGTTCATGATGCGCCTTTCATATTAGTTTAGGGTTTAAAAAACTTTTCATATTAACATCCTTCCATTTCATATTAGTCTCCTCTTATTTTTGAAAATTCGATTTCTTCATCTTCGGTATCTGAAAAAATATGTCGTCTTCACCGTGATAACATCCTCACCGATAACTGGTTCAAGATCCATATTGCATATTTTTCTAGTGAGGAACGAAACAAATTCCACAAAATCGCCCGGAACAGGTGGAGTGGTTGGGATTAAGGGTTACTAGTTGGGATCTTTGGTGCAGTGGTTGGGATTCGGAAGTATTGGTGGAGATATTCAGTGCATTTGTTGGATTTAAATGGTATTTATTTGAAAAAATTTGGAAATGTACATATACACTATAAATGTTGGATTATAATTGGTTGGAATTTTCGGTACATTGATTGGGATCCAAAGTGTATTGGTTGGAATTTCGATGTACTGGTTGGGACCTAGTGTGTATTGGTTGAGATTTTGAATGTATTGGTTAGGATCCAGAGTGTATTGGTTGGTATGGCTGAAACTAATATAAAAGTTTTTAAAGTTCTGAAGTGACATGAATGACACTCTCAAAATGAAATGGAATCAAATGACCCCAAAAACACAACCCACTACCCATAATTATGATAAATCTCGCATGTCAAACTTAAACCGAGTGGAGCTGACCCGCGAAGGAACATCGATGAATTGAACGTGCATGCAAACATCGGGTGTTCAATACAAACCATCACTTTGTTGTTTTTTCACTAATCCTTTGATGTTTGTATGTAAACAACCGATACTTTGAATACTTTTGGGTTCGACATTAATTAAATATTTATACAAAATATTTTATATTTAGTAAAAAATATCGGATGTTTAATATGTTTTTAGCATAAAATATTGGGTATTTAGTAAAAAAAACTCCACTTTTTTATTTTATATTAAACTTTCAATGTTTTAATGTAAACCCATCATGTTTAGATTTTATTCTAAATTCTATTGAACTAAATTAATATCTTTAAAATTTCAAATTAATTCCTAAGATTTCTCAAAACCACCAATCCACAGATAGGTTATGATGGCAACAAGACAATCTCGTTGCCATGAGAGAAAATGGTTGCTCCTATGATTTTTTTTTTCTTTTTAAGTGGGTCATGGATGATCCGTGAAAAATCTCGCGGATCAACTCTTGACCCGCGAGATTTTCACAAATTGAGATGCTTGATGTTTTGTGTGGGAGTTTTTGAACTCTATTAATGAGTGGACTCCCATTAATCCAACACAAAGTCACAATACCAACCGGACGGAGGGTAACAATAATTCTGTCAGTAACTAATTGTTATTCGCGTGTCGAAAAGATGAGAAAGTTAAAACCACGAGAAAATTCGTAACTCGTAAATATGATGATGATAGATTATAAGAGAAGGTTTGACGAGAAAATTAAGTTTGGTGGACGGGTTTGTAGTCTCTTGTAGACCAAAACAGTGATAGACAGACGACTCTGTCTCTCATTTCTCTTCTCTCGTCGAATAAAGAGGAAAAGAGAGATTAAGGAAAAGATATCTCATCCTTAAGTATCGTATACGTTACCATAATGACTGCTTCTAAATATTAAATCAATAAATAAATATTATATATCCATATATTACTAGTAATTAGGTACTAAGAGTGAGTTGGTTATACCATTACCACCAAAACAACAACTAAATATTATATATCCATATATCTGCAGTGTGTAACAACCAAAATTAAGGTCAGTTTTCTTTTTTCTTAATTTGTAGTATTTCTTTCGCGTTTAGTTGAATTTCTTATGTTCTTGATTGTTTTATTGTTCTCTAGCAGCTCTTTGTTGGTAAGCATGAGGTCCCCTGTTTATGATCATACATGTTTTCCATCTTCTGTTTCTAATCTTGTTCTGTATCGAAAATATTACGACTGACATGATAATAGTAATCAGGTTTCTTCCTTTTCTTATTCTATGATGTGTGCTCAGTGATTGATCATTCATGCTCTGTTTCTATCATTCCTACACTGAACAGAACGGGCAGACTCGGGATTTCTAGTCTGGGGTAATAAAAAAAGTTCGGAATTGGGGGCGAAACATCTATAAGAAAATAATTTGCTTACAAAATGCATGCCATTCAACAAATTTTCGGGAGGTAGGGGTTGTCTGCCCCTAGTTCCGCCCCGTATTATGTGGTTTAAGTGATGATTTTATTCGTTGGTTCACTGGTTTTGTATTTGTCCATTTATCAGTTTCTTCATCTGTTTCTTGTCCATTTATTTATTAATTAATCTATTTTTATTTGCTTTACATTACATTGATCTTTGTTAAAACATAGGCAGAATTTTGTGCTGTTAGTGTTGTTATACTTTGTTTGTTGTAGCTACCATGACCTAGTGGAACCGGTCAGCTGGCTGCTCACCTAATTCATTTGACACCTGATATAATAATATCATGGAAAACATTATAGTCATACATTGCTTGCTACTTTGTAGTATAATTAAAAAAAAAAAGGTATTAATAATCTGATCTAGTTTTTTATTAACGCAGGAATCTGTCAGTATCCATAATCGAGTTTGAGGCGAACAGGCCTAAAAAACAGATATAGAGAATGAAAAAGCATACATGGTCCGTGCAGGAAGGCGAGAAGTTATACGATAAGCAGCCGAGCTGCATGTGGGGGTTAATCCATATACTGAAGTACCACCATCGGCACTCTAATGTTCGGAACTTGATCAAACATCACGAACACCACGCAGCAATCCCTCTAACATGTAAGTTTTTTTTTTACTAATATACAAACATGCTAGCTTCTATCATAAGTATCTATCTCTTAGTTGTTTTCTTTTCGTATCTCCAGGCGATTGGAGTCCCGAAATAAAACAATGTGCCTATGAGGCATCCGAAGATGAAGAAGAGTCAATAACTAATTCCCCGCCATATTTGGTTCTTAATCAGAAGGCTAAAAGGTCCCGCTCGTCCAAGAAACGGTCTATCAGGGCACGCATAAAGGCGTTAATTGCTGAAGATTTTTATAAGGAAAACTGTGGCAAGCAACATGATGAACAAGTACTTGGTTTGGGATCGAGCTTGCAGCGTACTTACTCCATACGCCACCTGGAATCCCTCGACGCTGAAATTGGCAAGATTTGCACCGATTGGAAGCATAAGGTCGAAAACTTTTCCACACCTTGCCACGGTGAGATGGAAACGGATGGTGCTGAGGAAAGCAATCAAAACTCTGATGATATACTGGAGATATTCAAGGTAGATAAGCAGGTGTTTATGAGACAGTTACAAGATTCGGGTGAGAAATTCAATAGTTTCATGAGCGGATTAGATACAAAACCGAATCTAAGCAAATCAAGATCCTTTCCTAAGCCTAGCAAACTTGAAAACAAACAGAAAGAAGTCTGGTGGTTCCCAAAGGAATCAAGATCTCAAGAAGTTGATGAAAAGCATGGTAAACATGGCGTAGTAGTGAAACGTTCTCACTGCAGAAGTTTATCATTAGACGAAACTCTGGGGAAGTCAAGGTTAGACAACTGTACTAATCGAACGGATGCCAAATTGCATCTCTCCAGAAGCTTGAAATTGGAAAATGATCAGTATGGATACAGTTCGATTTATTATAGACGGATACGCTCTCTATCTAATGCAGGTGATTCCGGTTATTCCGATTTGAACTTCTCTGCATTGGGTGATGAGATCACTGCAAAAGGTGGCGATTTGGGTCGCCAAGAGGATATACTCATAAACCATACGAACTACATAGAAAACGATGAGAGTGAAAACATAGAGAATCATGTTGAAAAGAACGTTGAGGAATTCAAGAGAACTAATTCGTGTAGCAATCCAGACGAAAATTCAGACGTGTTCCATATTGGACTTGGATATGGCACCTCAAGGTACTTTATGTTCTTGTACATTGTTTTACTTTTTGGACATAAATGGTTACCTTAACTTGGATTTTTGTTCTCGTACGTGTTCCTTAACCACCATGTTAGGTTTGGAGATCAGATCCAGTCAATTTGACGAGGAGCTGAGTTCTTCAGTGAGCTACGATGATCAGAGAAGGCTCCTCAGCACAACTTCAAACCTTGACAAGTCTTTCTAAACTAAGAAGAAAAATTCAGACTTGTATTATGTAAGGCACCTTCTGAATCAATCAGGTATAGCCGCCGCCTCTGAGACATCCGACCAGCCGCTGAGCTCGGAACTGTTTGAGAAAGCCGATTCATGCTGGGCTCATGATAGGGACGAGTTAACCGGATGGCCAGATTTCCACAGGTGTTGGCACCACATGATGCTGTTTCATCTGGTTAACGAGATGCTACTTGAAGTGTACGACGAGTCCCTCCCATACTACGCCAACCCCTTGTCCTAGAGTTGCCGTGTGCATCCCTTTCCGTCAGGGAACCACATTGTGGATGAGGTGAGTTCGAAAGTCGGGAGGTTGATGAGCGTGAAGCTGGAGGAGGAGCAAGAGCCTATAGATTTTGTGGTGGAGCGGGACTTGGCGAGTGATAGTAGCTGGATGAACCTCCAGTTTGAGACTGAGTGCACTGCGTTAGAACTTGAGGAGATGATATTTGATGAAACCCTACCCTGGAAGAGTTCATATGGATTGGATATCTTCTAGTTAACATCTGGTGTGGTTTGTTTGCACGTGTACATAGGATCAGGTATGTTGTTAGATAATACGATGCGGAAGCAAACAATAAAAATAACATAAGCAGGTTAAAAAATATTAGATTGAGGATAAATGAGGTATTTTAGATGCATATGATATTTTTGTTTGCAAAACTCCAGTTCATGTGTAATCTCCTAAAGTGTATTAATAGCTTGTATTGGAATTCCTGGACAAATTCTAAACCTTTAGGAAATGATTTTATTTTGTTTAAAATTGTCGGCAGCGAATTCTTCTCTCGTAGATGCACCAAGAATAAAATGCATAAACTGCCTCTTGATGACCCCCCGTTGCAGCACATTTCACATTCTCCAATGCCTCTATATAATTTGTTTGATTGTAGTAATCCACATGTTAAATGTTAACAAACAAAACAACAACAACAAAATTATTAAGATCATATCAAGTCCATTATTTTGATACTTTTCGTAAAAATCATAAGAAAAAATCAAATGGGTAATGGTTCAATACCAAAAACTGCTTATATAGTATTTCAAGATTTTATTTTTCTTGCATTCATCGCAGTAAAACTGCTCCCTATGTGTGAGTTCCGCTTAAATACGATTTGGGTACCCAGCAAGGTTCATCTGCTATCAAATCATTGACTCGCATGATAATTCATACAACACCGACAGCTGAATTAAAATGGAAAAATACTTGGTACCAAATCGCCTCAATATTCCAAAATAATAATTCACCAAGATGCAAAAAAAAAAAAAAAAAAAAAAAAAAAAAAAAAATACATGATATGCTTAACAAATTGAAAATACCGACCTTAATTTTAACTTCGTTACATAAAGCCAGGATGATCTCACAATCGACAATATTATTGTGCGAAGGACATCATCGGGTAGATCTTCAAACTCCGACGGCCTAAGCATTTTATCCTCATCATCCAATTCTCCTTCTTGATAGAGAAAACCAACCATTATAAAAATATAGTGCATAAGCCTAAAGTCAATTATTATTTTTGATAAGTGACAGGAAAAGAGAATTTGACTATGCAGGAGCAACCGAGAAACCTGGAGCAAAAAAGTATTTCAAAAGGAGGAATCGAGAAGGCCTTTGTGTAGTACTTCACATTGCTTATACAGTAAAATCTATGCATAGTCATATCCTTCAAATTGCAAAAATTTATTCATAAATACATATTATTTCTAAATAGAGGTTAAGGTAAAATTAAAAAATTGTACATATGAAAAGTTTAATTAGCAACTACATGTACTTAAAGATGATTTGTTTTACAAGTTATGAATGAAATGAGTGACGAGAATTAAACAATACTCTAGAAATTTAATAGATAAATAAAAGAATTTCATCGTATTAATATCGATGTTTTCCTTAATATAAATCCATATAAGTAGCAAGTTTTTATGCTTTAATTGAATATAAAATCATTGATTGAATGCATTAGGCAATAAATTGAGGAAAATAATAAGTAGGATGATAGCAGAGAAGTACAAAAAGTTTTATGCAATAATCTTTAAACGTGCTTGACATGTTGCAAATTATTTTAACTTCAAACATAAGGTATTCATATGAACGAGCTACTGCATACGCGTAAATTAAAAGATGTGATTACAACTCATAAAATTAGAATATTGTCACATATTACTTTAGACAAATATTTTACATGATTGTAGATTTATGTAATGAAATAATTTTTTTATATGTATTATTATTTATGTCTAAATTGAGGTATATATTCCTAAGGCGGGACTCAAAAAAATATGAAATATGATAATGTAGAGGTTATTTGTAATTATAACTAATTTTAAATTGAGATCATAAATTTTTATGATTATGTAGATGTAGTATTACTATGTGAATGTTTTAATGTATTAGGAATTAGTTAGATTTGGTGATGCCAGCTTTCTATGTTTAGTGCAATTTAAATTGTTGTTAATTTCGTTTGTGATATTAACCGGATTTGGTGATGTTAGTTTTGGTTATATGAGCAAGAAATTCGTGTGTAATTGATTTTATTTCCCTGTGTGTTGCTGATTGTTTCGACAATAATAATTGTTGATTCATTCCTGATGTTTCTCTATTTATCATCATTCTCGCCTAATTAGTGACATTGATTGGTTATATTTTCATATGAAGAAGCCGCAAGGTTTGACCGATAAAATAGGAAGTTTTATAGCACAGAAAATTTTATCTAATTTTGTGAAATTTCTCAAAGAAAAAAAAGAGAAAATGACACATAGAATTCGGTTCACCAGAATTGAGAGAGAAAGAGAGAGAGAACGCTTCCAATGTGCTTTTATTATTTATTTAAATCAAATAATGATGATTTTAGTTTCAATTGTAGGGTATAAAATTGGGTCCAAATTAGCTACTTGAAATCTAAACACATTAGAAAGTGAACTCATGGTATATATCAAAATCAATAAAAATTTGTTCAAATATCTTAGGATATAAAATAATTATTTACTTAAAAATTTCATGATCCTAACTGTAATAGGATAAAATCATTAATTGATGTTTGTTACATACATTGTCTAGTTAATTACAACAATGAAATTCATCAGTCCAATTAACTCTAGAGTAATTTTCAGTGATGTCCCATGAACAGAAAATGTTGTCCAAGTGTGTACTTGTATACTTTAATTGAACACAAGTAATACAGTATTGCTTCAATATTTTTACAAAAATATATGTTCAATCGTGCTATGGCGTTAGAAATAACGATGGACCTACTACGTAGAGCTTGGGCGAATTGGTCAACTTTCTCAATCAATGAGTTAAGTGATCATTTCGTCAACCACCGTCAGGTTGCCACTATGTGCAGGTGTGGCTGCACTCTCTTAGCTGTAGAATCATACTTATTCGGTATTATAGTGGTTCATTGATTTAATCAATTCTCATGACAAACTCTTTAAAACTTTGGTATAGATCCTTCACAGTAGACTCGTAATGTAGAATATATATTTTTGACGTCAATCTTATCTCGATTGTTACTTTTTTCACAAATACCATTGAATCTACGTGGTGTACAAATCCGCAAAGCGAACTTGAGCTCTGATCAATCCAACGTTTCTGAACCCAACTTAATATGAGAGTCTTACTTTATGCAACTTACAACAACATACCCAAAATCCCGCTCATAGGCAGGGTATGGGGGGATTAGATGTACGCAATCTTACCCTACGAATATGAGACTGTTTCCGATAGAGACCCCCGGCTCACGTAAAAAAATTTTTTTTTTTTTTTACGTAAAATGTAGGACGGGCGAAATTGTGGACAGAAGGAAAATAGACCATATACACCAAACAAAATAAACACGAAGTAAATGGTCAGGAAAAGGTTAGGAAGAACATATTAGAAGGCAATAACTCCCGCACAAAACGAGGAAAATAGAACGGTTTACCCCGAAAACACAGAAAAATAAAACTAAGCAAGCAGATAGTGGATAGCAAGTGCATACTTCACAGAACAACGACCAATAAGCAAAAAACAAAAGGCACACAGAGGTTTGTATCCTCGAACTGGGCTTAGGATCTGGGCCTACCCCTCTCGTACCGATATGCTACTTCTCTCCAACTCGCTCGATCGGATGTCAAATCCGCACTTACCAAGGAAGAAATAAATCGAGTAATAGTTCCAAATGTTTCCAGTCATGAGGAACCATCAAAACCTACTTGACACAAAACAAGGAAGAAATAAATCGAGTAATAGTTCCAAATGTTTCCAGCTATGAGGAACCATCAAAACCTACTTGACACAAAACACAAGCGTATGCTTTGGCGAATACCGTTGAGCCAGCAAACCTGTGCATTGGACATCACAAGAGTTCATATCGTGATGACTTAGTTAAAGCCCCTCGTGTCTGATCATCGTTGTTAATGTTTCTGAGAATTTCTTGACTGCTTCAAGAAATTACTACTACATTATCGTGTCCATAGTTATATGTGAAACATATCACATCGGATGTCATGTCATGGTAAACCTAATCAATCAGTTTTAAATAAGACCGACCTTCATGTGCACCCGATAACAACATCTCACGACATGCCTCATATCCAAATTCATATAAATATGATAGTCGCTGACTTGTTTATGAACATCAACCATAAGTTTAATCATATTGTATACAACTCCCTTGCATACTAAGTTTGACGATTTTCATAAAGACGTTCATATGATAATTTAGTTGACTACTAGTAATAAATGCACACATTGAATCGTATATACACATACTTTGTTTAATCATTTATTTTAACTATTAATAAATTGATACATCAAACATTTGCTCGACGAGCATACCTTTTCCAATGATCACGTTTTTTTTTACACGGATTTCATATTTTAAAATTCCTATATTGACTTATGGGCACTCAACTCTAAATGTGATGTGCATTCAAAGTTGTTAATGTTCTTTAAAATCATTATCCTCCCATTTTTAAAAAATTGAATTTATCCCCACCCTGTATTCATGTGACGTCTTACCGTAATATTCTCCTTATTGATATCCAGGGTTCAAGATCAAACTTATATATTTTTTCGAGCGAGGGAACGAGTCAAATTCCACAAAATCGCTTGAAACAACATATTAGTTGAGATTGTGAGAGTATCGGTTGGAATTTTCTAAACATTGGTTAAGCTTTCGTAGTATTGATTTGATTTTTTTAGGAACGCGCGAGTACACTAGAAAATATGTAAAATAAGTAAGAGTCCACGAAATTATTTGATTTGTGTGGGTTGAACTTTTTAGGGCATGGATTGGATTTTCAGCGTATCTATTGGACCGTTTTTGGGTATCCGTTAGGCTTTTCACAGTATCTAGGAAGCACCGATACGGGGACGGGGATACGTCAAAATCCAAAAAACTAGGATACGGGGACGTTATGGGACGTTTTATTATTTAATATTTTTTAATATATTTAATAGGGTAAAATATGATATTTTAAATAATTATACTATAGTTACTTAACTGTCATTTCATC
>JAYMSH010000331.1:0-11885 GCA_036897905.1 Aragoa cleefii | reverse complement strand
AGGATTTCTAAATTGAGTTGCAATAGCCTCTAAAAGAAATTTGACAAGATTTTCCCTTTCAACCTCCTTTTCTTTCTTGAGTTCCAGGTGTCGGACCTAACACACAGATTAGATGAATTAGCAACACTTCTACAAATACCAATGACATTGTAAGAACAAACAACTATAGCATTAAGGCAAGTATAGTTTTTAGTGAAAACATTCAGATTATTTGTTACAAGGGGAACTGTGCTAGAGGCCTCTATAGTTTTACTTTTAAGAAAATATAGCAAAAACCCCGCAAGTAAAATATATAAAAGGTGGGTGTTATATACAAAGTTCTACAGAATTTTCAGCACTATACTGTAGTAGCATTATATTATATGGAGACTTCATAGGTTAGAAGATCCAACCTTGACTGAACCTTTTTGTGATACCCCTAAGTCGGTGATGACAACAAGACATTTGATATCATGTTCACTGGCATATTCATATTGCTCTGTAAGGCTTGGGTCACATAGGGGGACAAATTCAGCCTGAAAGTAATGCTTTGATCAGTATGTTTGATTTTGTGATTGATATAGAGATACATATAGATACAACAGATAACTGACATTGATATTCTCGTCCCAGAGTTCAGCAACAAGTTCCATTCGCTCAACCAATAAGCCCCCTCCTCCTCTTGAACAGACAAGAACATTAATGCTGATGTTTCTGATCAAATTTCAGCATTAAGTCCATGAGTGATTAGAAGACCAAAAAACGATCTATAAGTACAGCATATATTAGAATTTCTTCAAGGAAAAGAAAGTACCTATAAATTTTAGTCTCAGCAGAAGAATGCAGCAAGATAGTCTCTAGCGCAATACTAGTCCCAACTGCTCCAGGAGGATTTGATTTCTGGCAATAAAAGTATAATTTTATAATACAGCGTTGTAGGAACAGGTTAGTGTAGCTTCTTGACAACATATTTCACAAATAGATATTGTAGCTGTTTCCCAGTACTGGCATAAATATTAGGTACGTATATCTGAAAATTGGTACTAGCTTACTGTAGTTGCAAACCTCAGAAAAAAACAAAAACAAAAAAGAATGATTAACAGAGCCCATTTCTAGAACACTGCACTCTGTAAAACATTGTTTCAGAATTTGAATCAAGAAGAAAACTGTTGCATCTCTTGTTGCAGCAACTAAAGTAAGACTAATAATAATAATAATAATAAATCTTCTTCTGCAAGAAAAAATAGAAACATCTATACATTCTGAAGTTGTATCCACATAAATAACATTTCAGTGTATCAGGACTTCAAAAGAGTTGCTGCAACTTGAGCTGATTGAGATTGGAAAAGATGAAGTAATTGGATATTGATATACTCTTCTCCGCAACATGTAACTTATTTAGCATACACCCCATCAAAGTAACATTATAACCACATTGGGCAGATAGATATAATCTGTATATATTGCTCTCATGATGCAACAAAAATAAAAAGCTGAAAGAAACACAGACTATCACCCACATTGTCAGATTCTGCCATCTGCTGAAGCAAGTAATCATAGCGACCACCTACCGCAAGCAGTATCCCATCCGTCAGAGAAACAGAACGGTGATCCTTTCGCAGATATATCTGCAGAGAAAAAACAAAACAAAAAAAAGATTTTTATCTGCCATCACTGGAGCATGTACAATTCATAAAAAAAAGAAACTCTCTCTCTATATATATAAAATTTATCGGCCAGCGGAGGGAGTGTTTCCAAATGCTTTAAGTTGCTATTTCAAGACGTTCTAGTAGACGCTGAATTATCAAAAACCAAAAATCAACTTTTTCTACTACATAATTTCAGAAGTGCTTTTTGAAAGCACTTGCAAACACCAATAGAATTAATGAGGCGCAAAATGCTATACTCTGTATTAAGAAAAAAGGAATCAGGACCTAGAGGTTGCGAAATGATTCTCGACCAATTCTATTCACTGTATTGCCTTTTCAACTAACAGATCCTGCTTCAAATGAATAAATTATCATACGAAGTTTTAATACCTGGAAGTACAATTTTCTGTGATAATATTCAGTTGGTGGAAGAAGTGCGTCAAGAATGACATTTGTATTGATCCTCCAAATTCTCAAGTAGTTGAAAAGCTTTGTCAATTCATCAAGTGCCTTGCGGGTGGATTTATCTGCAACAGAAATCTAAAATAACATAAACTGCATGATTCCCCCTCCCCTCCAAAATAAAAGAGAAAAAATGAACTTAGAAAGAACAAATAGGAGCGTTGAACACATAAATGGAAAGGTACCAGAAGGCAGAGCGCCTCTTAGTCTGGGAAGTGCCTGATCTGCAGTTCCACAGAACCTTAATCCAACAGTTTGTAATCTATTTAAAGCATCATCAGAAAGATCGAGTTCCTGAATAACAACAAATATAAGAAAATATTAATATTGACTGAAAATTCACTAGAAGCTGCAGTGCGCTTTTCACACTGATTGCTGAATTCAAGGGGCAAATAATCCATCATGTATGTTACTGCAAATTTGTTGTTGGCCAATTAAGATAACAATATCACAGAATTAATTATATTTCAGGTTTACACATAGCATGCTTGGAACATCTCTTCTTCATGAAAAGGTGGACGAAAAAAGATGGAGTACTTGAGATTGGAAAAGATGACGAAATCACCGAAAACAAAATTCGTTGATTAGATGTTTTCAGATCAGACGGGAACATATCCTTACACGATTTACCCTAAAATGTTGCCACTAGTGAGGGCAATATCACAAAATCCCAAAATTATACAGATATCGATGCATAGTTATTTCTGGCATTCAAACCATAGTGCCGAGCCCGAAAGGACAATCCTCCACCATATTATACAATGAAAAAGCCATGGACTGAAATATTCTGATATTTACCTCTCTAAGCTCATTAATTGTAATTTGTATCTTATCATATTATAAACTGTTATAATAGTTTATATAATCTTCGTAATATGTTAAGTTCTTGAACTTTCTGTCAAGAACACTTTTTATCAGCTATATTGTTTACTCCCTCTGTCCCATTCCAAATTACACAACTTTCCTTTTCGGGTGCCTGTTAGAAATTACATGGTCCAAAAAGGGATAGATTTTATATTTTTTCATTCAACTAATACCCCACTTTAGCATTCTTTATTCGTTCTTCATCTAAACTACACCCCACTCAACTCCACTTGCAACTTTTACTCTTATTTAAACAAAAACCCTACCCAAAACCCCACTTTTCTTAAATGTTGTGCCCGTCCCATTTTGTGTCATTTGAAATGGGATGGAGGGAGTAACATACTTTTTCACAAAGCTAAATGCTGCGAATTCTATTAATGGAGGGAAAGAATACACAAAGCATGTGCAGTTATATAACATATCAAACAGTAGGTAGCATTTAGTAACCCCTGACAAGTACAAACAATGGCTAAGTCTTCCGCAGAATTTAGGTAGTTTTTGAAAACTCTACCAAGCAAATGTAGAAGGAGATGTCACCTTCTGCATGCTTCTGCTTTTTGGTGCTTTTTACATACATTTTAGAATACAGTAAAAGCAGAAGCAAAATTTGAAAACACTGCGAAAGTGCATTCTGCCTCAAAGTACAAATAAGCAGTTTCGAGTAGAGTTTGCAAATACTACCTTAGTGTCATACTAGAATAAAAATCAGAAACGCAATTATAACTGCTCCAAATCATAAAAAAATAAAACACAGTCAAGAAAAAAGAAACAGCACAGAAAACGGAAGGAAAAAAAGAATCACGAAATGGAGAAGGAAAAGAGCACAAAAGCCAAAAAAACAGTTGTTTCAAGGAACTGCTAGCTAACCTGCCGAAGTTGGCGCCTGATCACCACCCATTTGGACTTCCTTTCAGAAGACTGAGGACGCAATGAACCCAAAAGCGATAGAAGCTACAAGTTTCATATAAAATGAAAGAACCGTCGTGAGGGATGCAGTCTCTTCAAAACTATAAAAAAATTCATCAAAACTCCACAGTCAGATTACTTATGAGCCATACCTCAGCTACTTTCTGTCTATGCTATGATTTGATTCCCGTCCATGACCATATTGCTTCCAATAAATCACCGTGATTTAAATGCAAGTCACATGATTCCGGACTGAAAAATCGGGTGACAATGTCCATGGTAGCCTACACAACAATCATATATTTGTCAAGAAAGTAATAATAATGATAAAATTAAAACTAAAAAGTTTAAAGAAACAGAAACTGAGCCTGTATTCTAATGAGTTGGGGTAGCAATCAGACATATGCCTTCGTATAACAGAATGCAGAGAGAACAAGCAAATTCATGCAATGGGTACATAACTGAGAAAGTGCATATGCAGAACTTTTAATTTTGGACGTCAAATAAATAGCACTCCCTCCATCCCACTAAAATTTTTATGTATTCCCCTTTCAGCCATCCTGTTTAAATTTTCCACTTTCCATTTATGGTAAGTTTTGGTCCCCACTTCTCATACTTTATTAATTTCTCTCTCATGCCTCATGCTTTATCCATTATCTCTCATACTTTTACACACATTTAAAAAATTTATGCATTCTTCATTTTAAATTACACCAAATTATTACTTTTTTATCTCAACTCTTAAAAATGGTGCCTAAAAGAAACAGAAAAATCTTCGCAGGACAGAGGGAGTAATATAGAGGATAAGAGCAACCATTGCATGTATGTATGTATGTATCACTAGGAAATATTTATTAAAAAAATGAAAGAAAGAAAAAAAAAAAACAGAGAGAGAGAGAGATAATATTAAGTCTTGTGGTAAACCTGGATGGTCCGTCCCCATTTTATTAATATATAGACCTTCTCACACCCTAAATCAACTTAACCTCAGCTTTTTATATTAAAAGCTACACTTTCAAGCTAGAGTTGAGCCTTATACATTTACGATGAAAACCTTTCACAGAAAAGCTGGGGCTTAAAGCGTTATATGTCAAGTATTCTATGTTAAAAATATATAATGTTCATGGTTTAAATATAAAACCTAAGCTCCGTCAATCCATAACTTATGAATAAATGGTCTCCTACAAGTTTTAGTGGAAAAGAATAACATAAGGTTTTTCCATGACAGATGGCATGCAATAATACTCAATTGACTATGCAGTGACATTTGACCTCCCACTTTTTGAATTTAGCAAACACTCCCAAAGTTGCATGCCCATGGGCAGAATTCCAAAACAAGCTCACATGAAAGTTTTATTACATCCCAAATTTCTTTTTTTTTTAGCATTTACTTCTCTTTTCAAGAAGAAATTTTGGGGCTTTGAAGTCGGGGAGGCAGGGTAGCTAATAGGCAATGAACAAGTGTAGGACCTTTATAACTTCTGCCTCTGTCAATGCATTCGCTCCTCCAATAATATCCAAATCCCCCTGTAAGCAGAAGGTTATACAACAAAAAACACCATGATAAAGTTCATTATGTTCATAAATGTGGCGTTATTAAGAGAATATCAGATAAACCTGAAGGTACCTATTTGGTGGTGAATGTCCAATTGCTCTTCGGAACACATTCGATATTTCATAGCGCTGGAAAAATGATTTCTGGAGAAAATCAAGAGTTAGTTGCCCAGGAGTCCTGTAAGGCTCAATAGGAGCTTTTCCTTCAATTTGCAAGCATATATCAGCAATGACAACATTACACGTATTTGAGTTCTAAGGAATACAACTCTTCTAGTTACACAAAGAAATAAGAACAGGGATTTCATTTAAGACCCAGTTTATTCGGATACTAATATTCAACAGATGTTGACACTGCACTTCCAATGTGTTCCCCAAAACTTCATTCATACTTCTACCCGGAAATGACCTCTCTGCAGCAGGTTAGAAACTTAGAAACTACAGCAGGTTAGGCTCCTGAAGCAACATCCTAACTCTTCACATTCTTCTCAGCAAAGGGTTGTTGCTAAAAAATATAAAATGTTGTAAGTGAATAGAATTTCATACCTCAACAAGAAACAGAAACACGAGGGTCTTTCTATTTCATAATAAATGGAAAACCATAACCATGGATGGATAACACATCCACTAATAACTAGTCATGAGTGGGAATTGATATGCTACACATGTTTAACTGAAAATTTCAGAAAAGGAAAACTACCTGTTTTGCAATAATCCATTTCACGAAGGGAACACGCAACTCATAGCAAAGCTCTACCATGTCGCCTCCATGAGTTAACAGTTTGACAGTACTCCTTTACATGTGACATTCAGGGAAGAAAGAAAAACAGTCAGCATTAAGACCTTCAAACAAAAGCTCAACAAAAAGCATATCTTGAGAATGTTTAGTAACTAGGAGATATACCTGTTTACCTGTGGGCAATCACCCAATACTCTCATTGGTATGACTTCCAGGTGCTTTGCACAATGCTTTCTGCATACTTCTACAGCTACTTCAGCAACTAAATCACGATTAGCAGTGTCCATGTCATTGAAAAGAATTGATGATGTATCATCCAGAACCAATTTCAGTTTCCCAACATTCTCATGACTGTCCTTTGTGCTCAACATATCCTCATCAAAAATAGCAGAAACTACTTTATCGTAAACAGTTCTGTCTTCTGAACTGTGTATTGACCGCAATACATCTGTAAGTCAGGCCAGCAGTCTTATAAATAATGTAACGGGATCACCTGTATCAAGTCTCAGAGAACACAAAAGAACTATAAATCTTTCTTCCTAGAGCATGTGTAAAACTCTTCTCACTTGGGCAAAATAAACAAAACCCCTTAACTGAAAATGTTAGAAATACGGTTCTCCTATTATAATAACACTACTAGCTTTTATAGGACAAGCAAACTTTTATGTCGCCCGAAAAGCAAATAAGTATATCACCATTCTCAAACTCTCTTCTCCTTACTATTTAATGATTCAGACTCCATTTGAGGTGGAAAAGCATCCTTAAGAAGTTCTGTGGCTGAAGGACGCTCTGATGGACTTGGGGACATCAAGCGCCGTAACAATGATGCCTGCTCTGGGAATTCGGTGACCCAGGCTAAAGGTAGACCTCCCTTTAGTTTCAAATCAGAAAGCACAATATGTCTCTCCACTGCTGTGTCGAAGGGTTGCCACAGCTCTAAGAATACAACTCCTAAGCTGTACATGTCAACCTGATAAGCATAAACAGTAATGAGATGAGCACATCAGCCTCATTAATTTTTTATGAGTAATCTTGAATATATTACTCAAAAGAGAAACATTACACAGGAAGTGTACTTATCAGTACAAGTTACAGTAAAGGGTCAAAATCCTGAAAAATTCTCTCCTAGCTACAACAGTAAACCACAAAAAAAATGTATGGGAAACAAGATCTTGAATCTTGGACTCAGTAGTGGGTATCTTCAAAGAATCTATTGTTCCTCTCCTTCCAAAGACACCAAATGATACATCCCAGGATCATATTCCAAAGAGTTAGTGTTTTTATCTCTCAACTTCCTTCTACAAACCCAAATGGCTTCCTCAATACTTCTTGGGATTGTCCAATGTAAGTTTTGAGACAGCGACATTGCATTCCACAGACAGGGGGCAACATTACAATGCAATAATAGATCATCAATTGATTTCCCATACTTCTTACATAAAATGCACCAATCTGCAACATACATACCTTTTCGCCTCAACTCATCAGTAGTCAACACTTTCTTATGAACTAAGGCCCACAACGAAAAGGCTGCTCTAGGTGGAAGACTATTCCTCCAAACGGAATTCCACGGAAAGTCAACTGCACTATGTCATACCAAAGACTTCTAGTAGGACCAAACTGAAAATTTTCCATCACAACTTAGCATCCACGCACCTATCAGCCCGAGTCTAAGTCTTGCATCATGTAAATACATTAGAAGAATTTTGAACTCCTCCATCCCCCAATCATTAAGATTCATTTCAAATGATATATTCCAACTAATTCTTCCAATGGACCTCCATAATGTCATTAACCATGGCTGAGGAATCAATGGAAGTACAAAAAAGAGACGGCAATAAGGGGTAAATTTCCACCCCAGATGCAAAGTTAATCAAAGACAAATCACCTACTTCGAGCTGCAGTCTTTTACTAAAATCATTTCAACTTTTTCTAACTAATCTCCACCAAGTTGCCTCCATAAGGGCCATTACATTCATTAGCACAATATCCCCCTCCATCATATCATACGTCGACAATAATAATATGCCAAAAGCCATCTCTTTCGACCTCAATTCTCTTCAACCCCTTCCCCAGAAGTCTTATTAAAGACCACAAGCTTATGCGCACAAAGTCTACCGTATCCCAATCGACTACATGAATTTCCTATCATCGCAAATCCCTGCCCCACAATAGGAACTCCCTACGGTCTAATTGCCACACAGCCCACAACTGGAAATAAAGACATAAAGTACATAGGAATTTCAGATTCTAAACATTTTATAACAGAGTGAGATGTCCGACACAGACACAGGTTTACATGCTAGGGTTAATATTACCATTTCTTTACCTTTGGCCTTTTAGTTAACACGCTCTTAAAATTTTGAAACTTTGGCTTTTCCATTAGAGGAAGAAAATAATAATAGAATGAGTCAATTTTTCACGAACTTGTTAAACTAGTTTGCAACTCTTAGTCATTGGACTGGTAGATGGGGATTAAAACTAGTATGCCATGATGATGCAAGAACACCAGGAACGTATTGGACTTCACCTATTTTCTACTTTCTTGGTCTTTTAATACTTTGAGCCAACAGAGTACAACGTTTCTGAAAATGGTGGTGCGTGCATCAGGAAACTTTGCGTTGGTTAACCGTCCGAACTAAGGATCTTGCTTATGCACACTACAAAGATATTAGAATCCAGAAAGCGTCCAGTCCACACAAAATGCTTATAAGGTCTCGAGAGGGGGGGGGACTTGGAATGACCACTAAATGGTAAAAAAATAACATGCTTTAATCAAAAGCCTGTAATTAGGAATAGGTCTCCACTCACGAGGTTACACATGATTTTCTAGACATTATAATGTCTAATGAAATGTAAGAAACAGATTATATGGTGAAATATCGTAAATATCAAATATTTGAGATGACATTACTACTTCAACGTTAGCTAGGTTTTCATATTGAATACAGTCACACCAGATGTAAAGCGAAATTGGCTATGAAATTACATAACTTGTTTAAATCTTTATTATAACTCACTGCTCATCCCAAAAAACAAACAACACAGCCTATTTGATTATCAAAAGTAATAACTACTCCATTTAAGTGATAGTACTAATGGTCAATACTCAACAGAACAATATAACTCTGACACGGCATACCATTAGCAAAAATTGGCCGATGAATATCCTTGACATTCCCAAGGATGGGAAGAACTCTCGTTAGTACGTCTTTGATCCGTGGTGCGAACTGAAGAGCTTTAGATACAAGGAAACAAAAAAAGCTGCTTTAGAGAATCGATTATAGAACCAATGTCAGACACTAGTTAGCAACACCATATCAATCAAGGCTTAGGATGAAGTGATGGCAAACCATCAGATGAAGCAAACTCTGAAAGTATCTGAATCATGGCAGGAAGCGCTGAATTTGAACCCGAGAGATGAAGAAAAATTTCATCCATCATCTGAAATGAAGACGAAACATGCGAAAGACGAGTTAAAATCATGTCTGCAGTGTGCCAACCTCCCCATCATCTGCAAGACTGAAGGCTACGGAAACTTTTGACACCTCCAACGAGTTGAGATGTGAACACAATCACAAAGGAAATGCTCAGGAGAAACAACATTTTTCTTCTTAAAATTTTACGAACTTAAATGGAAAACTTACAAGGTCAGGCAGGTGTGAACCTAATGCCACAAGCACGCTGGACGCAGCCCTTTGCCAATTAGCATTGAGTTCCTACGAAAGTTAAAGTAGTCAACAGAAGCAAAATTTAACGAATGCTCAAAATCAAGTATTTGTAGCAGTTCCTACGATAGTTGATTTAGATTTTTTTCTTTTTTCTTTTTGTTGTAATCGTAATCCTTTTCAGTAAGAACCAAAAAAGAAAAAATACAGAGAGAGATAGAGAGCGATTAATGAAATATTTAGAGGAGAAACATAAAGTTTTTAAATAAATAACATAAATGACAGTCTGTTCTCATCCAACTAAAATTTGAAAATCATCTAGACCAGAATATATATGTATACTTGATGGTAGATGAGCGAAGAAAAGTTCGAGTAAACTTATATCATAATTATCAGCGAAAAACACATGCTAACGCAAGCATTGCAGTCAAACACTCAAATGAAAATTTCAATCTTTTTTTCTTTATTTTATTTTGACCTGCAGCCACTGCCCTTAGGGTGCATGGGTGCACTGGGTAAACTCCCAAGCTTACACAGTAGCCTGCAAACCACGAAAACGCACTAGTGCGACAGGCTCAAACCGTAAGGCATGTTAACAACTTCAATCATTTGTTTTGATAGGTACTAAACTTAGAAGGTAACCAAATTGGAACCCAGATGTAGCTCAAGTAATTACATGTTCAAACTACTGGGAAACAATAGGCACATCCAAGAAAAACCATCTACCATTTTGCTTCTCAATAATTAATCAGATTTCTAATCCGAACAAAATGTGAATTACAAATCAAACAGAGACACAAACGGTATAAGGCTTTAAGCACTTAAAATATGATAGATATAACCACGACAATACATGTTGAATGCGAGGGAGTTGAGTGGGAATTTGCTGGTATCAAGTAGCCTTCTAAATCTCGTGAGTGGTGCAGATGACTGACGTAGCACCAACTCAACGGGGACTAGGTAAACATAACCAAAAGGTGGCTGGGTCTTTCTTACCCTCTATTTGTTATCATAATTGAGTTAAGATTCCAGAAGATTCAGCAACAGCTAGTTGCTAACTGTCACTTGCTTCTTTTAGTACTTTGCTGATTGAAATTAATAGATTTGAAGGATCCCTTCCATAATTAGTTAGTTGTTTAGTACTTTCCTTTTGACAATATTTGATTGCTAATTGTTAGGAATTCATATGGCCCTTTCTGTAATTAGCGTGTTTTGTGTGTATAAGCTCTTGGACTCCCAATTGAGAGGTATCCATAACAGAAAACTATCCTCCCATATGTTTATATAGTCTCTTTTGACACTATTCTGAACCACGCATATGGTTTCTTTTATGTTATACCTACATGTACTGATCTAACATAAGATTTAATTTATGCAGCAGCGTAAGATGTATTTTTCAAGATAAAATCAGGGAGCTTATTTAAAAACATAAAAGAAAGGAATACACAAGTTGTGTACGGCTAAGAAGCACCTACACGGATACGAATACGAGATGTATACGTGGATATGTAAAAGTCTCACTAATCAGGATACGAATACGCTAAGGATACGTTTGACTTTAATATTTTTAAATATATTTAATGCATCAAACATAAAATTTGTATATGCAATACAGTCAAGAAAGAGACGGAAGATGGTGACGATATTGTAAACTTAGTAAAATCAGGAATCTTCATTAAAACAAGCTGTGTACAGTCAGGAAGAGAGGGAAGACAGGGTGATTGATTATCTTATAAACTTAGAAATAAACTCCTTGCTACACTATTTAATCGACACAATAAAGTCCAGAGAAAGAATCATTTATCTCTAACTCAGGGTGAGAGACGTCTTCATAACATCCGTTGTTCGTTTCCCTCCACAGGCACCATATAATGCAGCCAAGGTTGATTCCATGAAGACTTGGCACCATCATTTCCTTTCTTTTCCCGAAAAGGAAAGAAAGAATATGGTTAACACATAGTCCTTTGAACGAAAAGTCCTTTGAACTCGTCGATGTGTTCAAAAGACGAAGAGTAGACATAGTCTGCCTTCAAGAGACAAGGTGGAAGGGTGAGAAAGCACGAG
>JAYMSH010000330.1:0-11891 GCA_036897905.1 Aragoa cleefii | reverse complement strand
CTGCATCCATATTGACCGACAGTCAATGGCCATTGCTATTTTCTCAGTTGAATCAAATATGTGTCATTGAGATTTGGAGATCCTCTAACTCATCCCCTCCTACATTTTAAGTAGTTGAATCAAACATGTATCTGTGTAGATTGGAGAACCCTCACCCATTTCTTTCTATATCTCCTCATCCAATTCATTTTCCCACTCATTCGAACTATGTGAAATCGTCAATCCGTCATTGAGCTTCACCTTCCTTTGGTCTTCTGTAACATTTGGTTCGATCACAATCAACTATGTGTGAATATATATCTAGGTGCTTTTTAAGAATTTCTGTAACGTATTTTATACCACGTGTATATTAGGATTTGTATATAGTATACTGACATTAGTCCGATGCATGCCGATGAGAAATTTGAAAAATAATAAGTAAATAAATAAATAAATCATGCCACTTTTAAGTTAACTCATTTCACACCCTACCAGCAACAGAAGTAGACAGAGACTATCCACACATATAGAACCACATGATGAATAGATAGTATACGCCTCTATCTCTTGATTTAGTGTTAGGTTTGATCAAGAATGATGAAGTTGATGATGATTAGGCCATCTCCACATATGCTATTCAACTGGGACTTGGGCAAAAAATCCACAAGCAAAAAAGCTGAACAGCAGCTCAAGTATTACCACGACGTCGACCTTCAGTTTCCTCTGTCACTCGTCTCCAAAACATTCTTGAAAGGTAGTAGTACTACATAATTCCCATAAACAACATTTCTGGAAATCTTGATACAACTCTTCTTTGCAGCATCTGTCATTCATCTTTTACAATGTTGCATGCATCAGGTAGAGAACTCAAATGCTGTTACAGAGCTACAATTGATGGATTTAGTGCCACTGACTTCCATAACAAATGTGACTTCAAAGGACCGTGTGTTATAATCGGCTACACATACGAATCACTTAAGTTTGGTGCGTTCAACCCTGAAGGCTACAGAAGCACGGATGACTACTACGACAGTTTCGATCCGTTCTTGTTTTATTGGGTTGGGGAGGAAGACAAGAATGGGCCTATAGTCTTGCCGAAAGTGGGAGGCAGCGGAGCTGCTCTTTTCGACTATGCCCGTGGAGGCCCACAGTTCGGAGCCGATGGATTGCTGATCGGGCCGCCTCTAGCACCAGTAATGGGTGGCTTTGCAGACCCTGATACAAATTCAGGTGTTGGTGATCTGAGACAAGGCAAGTCTAGGCTGGGGCTGTCTTATGCTAAGAGGGCTGATGGGAAGGAATCGTTGTTTGGAGATGAGACTAGGGCTACACTTGGTGACGTTCTAGTCTTTTGTAGCCCTCAAATTGCAAGCTTATATTGAGCTATCGCCATATATCAAGACGAGCTTTATATTTGTATTCAGAAAGAAACATTAAAGGGAATGAATACTTCTGCAAATTATCCAATCCTTAATCAGACAACGTGTTTTCAGGAATCCGGATATTCATTTCGATCGTACTCCGATTGTCTGTTTGCAAAAGCTTCTCTGATTAAGATTCTGAGAAACCGATTATGTTTTCTACAGTGTTTGCAAGGCCAGTTTCTCATAAACTGAAGTTAAAAATACACTCCGTAAACTGTTTTTTGTGAGACACTTCTGAAGTTGACTCTCAAAATAGTTTTTAGAAACTGTTTCTCAATACGAGAAACTTTTGCAAATAGACACCGAATGGAACCAATACATTGAGTTAAAAGGCATTAACCCGCATTTTTCATTTAAGAACCAGGTTAAAGAAACACCACTTGCTTTCTTCATCACAGACTGAAAAATCCTTCCTCCGATATGTAAACTAAGTATATTTCTTGCATTATTATGAAAAATATAAAATGTATGTACAATGTGAAAAGAATACCTGTCTAAGTCTAATAGCACCGAGTTCTTATAGTATAGACAGGAAGTATCTCAACCAAAAATATTGCACCTCGTAAGATTTGGAGCCAGTTGAATTTGGAGCATTCAAGTCTTCAAATATGTTTCCAGTCAGATTGTCTACCTCCATCTCTTCTTGTGTTTGAGCTAGAAATTTGGGTCAGCAGGAGATACTCTTGACCGAGTGGGAAAGAATTATCAGTAGTAAATCTCTTTGCAAGTCTCGAGCAAAGAATGACCGATTGCTTTGCCTGCCGCTGATAGAACATAGTAGAAGTTAAGTGGCTCGCTATTACCCCACTACCCTCCAAGTGTTTTCTGCTTATATCCGTGCTGTAACCGGTCAAGTAATTTCTCCTTCGTTTTCCTTTTCTTGTCCATTTTCAGCCGATATCTTTCTTCTCTTTCCCTTTCATATATACCTTGCCAGTAAACTTCACCAGTTAAAGGCCACAACCATTTTTCGTATGGATTGTCATTGTCATCCGCAGCTTCAGCTAGATCTTCATCCATGCTTTTCAGTAATGTAAAATTGAAGTATTTTGCCCACATGAATCCTTTACGCTGTTCAATTGGGTGTTGCTCCTTTATTACACCCACATGAGGATCGATGTAAACCATTTTCCGTGCACTGTGATAAGCCCATACATTTACTAACAGTTCCAATAGTCGACAGTAACAGTGCTGCTTCTGTTGGAAGGAACAGGATAACACAATTATTCTCTCAGCTACATCTGCCTGAGCAGTTTGGCAAATAATTAATATGAAGTGATTTAGGTCCATAGATACTCACCTCAGGCGCTGAAAAGCCTAGTGAACAATCCGGTGTCTTGCTTGAATTAACTTGTAGACCATGCAGAGAATCAACAAACATCCTGAGATCATCAATTTGGTGGACAGACATTAGCGTCCACATGTGCCACGCTTAGGTTTATGCAAAAGTACCAACTAACCCAATAATTTGACAAAATTATTAAAGAATGAAGGGGGTTCCGATCAAGTTTTTGTGAAGTGCAGGAGGGTATCCAGCAAGAGGCTATTAAAAAGTTCGTAAACTTAAGCGTCTAGATAATTTTGTCAAGCTATTGCGGAAATCAGTAATTTTGTACGGGAATAGGGTCTCTGGGCGACTGTTCCTAGAGATCAAGGGTGACACCATTTGTAGTGATAAAATTTATTGCTGTGAATATATGAAGTAAAGAACAATACTGTGCAAATATTTACCGAGAAAACATAATGAACTCGAGGAAGGAAGGCGTTGGCATCACCCAGCTGTGCAGTGCTGACCAATGCCCACCATCCTCAGGCATGGGTGGAAGAGCTTCTACATTTGATGGTAATCCATACATTTTGCGGAATGCATCTTCGAAAGCAGTTCTGTAAGTTCAGAAACAAAAGAGAATTGGTAACAGCACTTATATCTTCCATCCGAACAAGACTTGGTTGAAGGAGACAATATTCACCAGTGATAATGTTTAAGATGAAACTAATAAACTAAGTCCTTTTGAGATGGTCATTAATTAAGTTCAAGCAGATAAAAGATCAGTGCAGATTAACCATTTTAATCTTTTAAAGAAATTAAACTGAATGATAGAGAAAGAAAGTATTTTGTCCTCTTCTCAGCGAATCAAAAGGGAAAGTATGTATTCATCAAAAAGTATATAGGCTCGAAGACAGATTCCGAAATAAAGCTAATGTTTTGCTGGTAATACTCACCGACATCTTCCTCCATTAATAATATCACAAGTGGACCAAAAAGTAAGCAGATCATTGTTTCCTATGGTACCACTATCCATATCCAGGCGTGCCCAAAAGTAAATCACGTCTCCTTTCGTGTTATCTTGAATTGTCTTCTCTAGGACACGTTCTGCTTTTCTGGACAAGGAAACCTGGCAGACTAACTCAAGTTAGATCTTCTGCATACAACTTGATGGTTATAAAATATATGAAATACTAAATATGCATTGGATTGGTAACAAGAGGCCTTGGCTTTTTATGTGGTTTTCAATACAGACACATCTATAGTTCAAACACATACCTTCTTCCCAGCAGCACGCCATGACTGAAATCCAATCCACGGCCGCTTATGAATGTCGTTAACTCCATTAGCAATTGCAAACATTCCTCCAATCTCACAGAGGATATTGCGGAAATATGTATCATTCAAGATGGGAAGCCGACCAACTGCATCCACGTCATCTGACCTCTGTCTTAGGGCCCCAGTAAACTGATAAAAAAATCCAGTAAGAGATGAAAGCATTAACACAAGAAGAATCTTAATCTCATAATGTGCCAATGTAGATGATTAGCCAAACCATGCTTTGATAAGATTATCAAAGTGGCCATTACTTCCCATCGACGGCATACAGAAACCATAGATAAAGATTAATCACATGGAACGGTTTATGAACAACTTACAAGACTTAATCCACGGTATACTGAACCATGGTGCAAAAACGGCCAACCCCCAGAACCAGTGTAGATCTCGTAAATGCATACTGGCTGCCCAGTTCTTTCTAACTCGCCTTCATCCCTCTCGTTCAATTCAAACTTGAGCTTTTCAGATTTTCGGGCATTACGATATATGTCGTCCCATTCACCAATTTCTTTTTCCATCCTCTCATCAACCTATAAATCAGAAAATGAGGTTTCAGCTAAAAGAAACAAAATGGAGTTGGGGGCGCATATCTGATCAAAAATGAAGACTCTTTAGGAATAGGATTGTACCCCTTCCCTTTCTAGCCTCTCAACTTCCTCTGAGCTTTCCATTTCATTCAAGATATCCCAGTCATTAATTGTTGGAACATCTTGTTCCCGATCTTCAGAAGCGTGCTGGGAACCATTTTTTGACGGCGTGAAATTTATCATGTCCTCCTCTAGTTCATAAACAATACTCTTCATATCCTGAGAATCTTCCAGATCCAAATCACTAGAAATCTGTTCCATTTCACTTCTGAAGACACTCCACTGCCATAAACTACGGTTCAGCTCAGAATCATGGCCAGGTAACAGAACATCTGATGGAAAGTGAAAGACATCTTCTACTAGCTTTGCATAACCAGTTATGCATTCAGCAGCAAGCATGTTCTTGGCAAGCAGCCTTCCAGAAGAAGCAACGGATTGTGCAAATCTAGACAACTTTCCATCAGATATCACGCGTGAGAAGGCAGTTTTTAGTGCATCAGGATCATTTTTGGGAAAGATTATCCCATGTACTCCGTCAACAACCTAATAATCAAGGATATTAAGTAGTAAAGAGACAACTAGTTTAGCGTTAATGATTTACTAGATAAAGATGAATTAGATCACATACATGTTTTTTAATGACATCATAATCTGGAGCAATTACAGGAACTCCAAAGGACATGGCTCTTGACAAGAGTGGAGAGAAACCCTGCTCGTCTTGTGAGGAACCATATACAGCAACGTCAGCCATCAATATCATGCCATTCACATCATTTGTTATGCCATAATGCCTCAATGATCCTTGATTCAGTCTTAAACGAGCGGCAACATCCTACAGAAATTACGGGTAAATCATCACTATAATATTCAAGGCACAGCAGAAGCAAGCATATAATGTCCAAGTAAAGAAGGTAAGAAATGTGATAGACAAGCATTTACAATGCATCTATTTTGGCTTGGGGAAAAAAATAGAAAGAAGAACCCTTAATCAGGAGAAATACATAGAGAAAATACGAGTTACATTAAATAGGGGAATAAGAATTGATGTCCGACACCTAATTTAAGCAAATTCATTGACTATCAGGTGGTGCAACACCTAACGGAATGTACTGTCTCAATTCTTAGCAGAAGTCATGTTCATGGATGCACCTCCATATAAACATACTTGAAGTAGAAGACACATAACCACATAAAGAGAGCTCAAAATGCATACCTGTAAAGCCTCATTGTAGTCATTGCTGGAGTTTCCACATAGGAAAACAAACTTATATGTAGGTCCAACATTATCTGATCCAGCATATTCAAGCAGCAACGATTCCAGATCATGCATAGCTACAGCATAATCCCAAGCTAGCTCGTTATAGAAAAAGGAACTTCCAACAATCAGAACCACTAGGTCATCATTATTGAAACCATTTTCCTTCCTCAGCTGAGATTTGGAGTGAATCCTAGTATAGATTTCTGCAGCCCAAACATCTACGGGTGATCCAGGAATCACAAGGAAGTTCCCAGTGTCAAGCATACTGTATAACATCTGATACAACAAAATATATAATAATTTACTTATAGAGCTCGTACGACAATATTTGCATAACACAGTAAAAGAATTTAGTAAAATGACAGACTTACCGGAAAAGAAAATTCTGGAAACACCACAACGTCAGCTCTACTAAACGCAATTTTCCAATTAGAAATGAGGTGATCCCAGCCCATGTCCTGATAAACTTGTAGGCGGTTCGCAAGAGTATCCTCTTGAATACTCCATATCAGCGGCACAGAGCAAAATGGCTCCTGCATAAGGCTGCATAGATATAAAACTCACAAATCATAGCATATAAAATGTACAGTGAAGGTCTTTACAGAGGATTTTTAATTATGAAGCTTATGTCATTCACTTGTGCTACTTCATATATACCCACATGAAGTGAGAACAAGAGAGAGCGGCATATTTATGTGACATGACTTCAAAAGGGCCTAAGTTATTTGATCCAATCATATAATTCTTGTAAGCTAGAAAAAGGGTCACAGACAGATTCTCCATTAAGTTGCGGAGTACTATTACATTCTGTGGTAGTACATTTTATCAGGTAACCAGAATAGACCATCAAGAGCCTACAATTGGAGAAGCTAGAGAATGAATTAGTATCCTATGTCAATATTATAGACCAAGAACTGCATCATGCATGGATAGAAGTTCCCCGAAAGGAAGAAATTTCTCTTAAATGGAGAATAAGAGACATCTCCTGCAGCATGGGTTAAGGAATCAGGATGTCACGCTCCTGTAACAAGGTCGTACAGTAATGGTGCCATTAAGACTTTGGACATGGTTGTGGGTTTTCAACACTGTTAATACTCAAAGCAGCCACCTATACGGGCGGATGTGGAACAACATAAAGATAGCAGCAGCAGTGTCTAGCACTCTAGCTAAACTAGTTCTCGGCAACTTTTAATCCATAAGGTGGTTTTTCGTACTGGATTCTTTATCAGGCAGTGTACCTATTAAACTTCACAAGTTTTTATTCAAGGTTTTCTCCCTGTTCCAGATGACTCATTGAGCTGCACAGTCTCTAGTGATGAAATTTGCTAATGAAAAACACCAAAACTAATAAACATGTAAATCAAGAAATAGCTGTACCATAAAAAAAAATCCTTCTTCAGTTAACTATTTGTGTGGATGGGGAGTTGGGTTGGGTACAAAAGATAGATGAAACTGAATGAGTAGATGCTTATTATCAAGTCTGCGGTCTGTACCTCGAAATGGCATCTTTTGATTCAAGAGAGTCCACAATAATGCCTTCGAAACTGCAGGCATAAAAAGGCATGAGCCAACTAAATGAACATAACATGAACTGTAGAGATTGACTAAGCGTGAGAATGGAGGAATAGAACATACATTGACCAATCAATATAACCATATCTTTCAGGGCTTAGAATTGAGACTTGACCTCCAATTTCTTGCCAAGTGGAAAGTGCACTGCCATCTCCTAGGGCATATATCTGTGGAAGATAAAGGACAAGATAAAAGCTTTCAAATGTGCAAACTAACAAGAGACATTTGTCTAATTTTTCTGAAGTTCACAGATCATAGGGAACAATAAAGGTATCTCAATTTCCAAGATTTCCAGCAGCTACACTGGTTTCAACTTTCAACATCTACATAAACTTATATGTAAAATGCCAAAATTTAGAGTTAGCAGCTTTTAAAATAGTTTTAAGGAAACATCCTCAACCAAACAGCAGGAAGAAGACATATCAGTTTGATGAATTTCACATAGTATCAAAGAAACATAGCTGAAATGCCTCAAGTATTGATTTGGAGTCAATTCGGCCATATGTTAACATGCAAATGTATACTAAACTATACTATATACTCACAGACAAAAGCCGCAAGATGGTCTACAGTGTCAAGAAAAAATCATGATACAGAGGCACAGACTGATAACGCCTTCATGCCTAGGTCATGCAGAAGAGCTTGAACTAGATTGTTTACAAGCGGTTTTAAGTTCAATACTTGGAGCATGTATAGAGCCAGCAGTCCAAATAATCTGTTCCAAAAGAGACTATCCAATACTATTTTTTATGATCAGTTCATATCCTCATGTAGCAATGTTGCGCATATGTCGCATGCCCTAGATCTTACTTCCTTATCTTTAACTTATTGCATGGGAAATATAGATGAAGATGATTTAATAGCACAGATTCACAGGATTCTAGCACAAACTCTGGTTACTGGTCCGGTATGATTTTGTTTCCTCAGAATTACTGCAATGCTTGATTGTATTTAATGGTACTAAATGTGTATTCTACGTGAGTGCTTAGATGCATAGGCACAGTCAACAGCAAGGTGTAAAACACACACGCAAAAGAAGATAGAAAACCTCGACAGTAAGCTACAGATAAGCACAAAAGAGACTTTCTGACATGAGGTCATTATCTTCATTATCATTAGTATTTTGCATGGTGGCAATGATTGTCATCAATAACAGATAATGAGTGAGGTTCAACTTCTCTGTTTCTCTAGCAAAATATTTGTTAGCAGCGGATGGCTCTTTGTTTGTTATTGTGATTGATGATGTAGAATGAGCAAAGATTCAGAGTTGATGTTTGTAAATTGGGGTATGCCCCTCTTATATCTACACAAATGTTGATGACATAAATTTTACCATCCTTCAAAGAGAAAAAAAGAAATCGTAACAAATATTTTTCACTGAAATACCTTTAGCACGTAGCCCCGATCTTTCAAATTCTTCATCACAGAATATAGCATCAATGTTGATGGATCTTTCTTCAGGTTCCCTAAGATCTTACATTTCCAGAGAATAATACAGTATTATTTGGATGAACTTAAAATTTTGAGCCATATAGATTTTCATAGAGGTTCATGATTAGTCCAAACAGAACATCGGGAAACGAAAAAAAAACACATAAAAGCAGAGACAGGATTAGAAGTTGCTGGCACTCTAGAAATAAAAACAAATAAAAAAGAAACCATGGTTATATTTGCAATCTTTTAATGGCTATAGATGAATCATTATGCTACTGGTCTCATTTTACTACACGTGTAGGTGGATGCACCGTCTTTTAGAGACATGGGACTCTCTAAGTATAAGGGTTTATCATAGATTATTGATCGCACGATATTGAAACAAGTAAATCCTCTCTGTAAAAGGAGAAAGATAGCTTTCAGTCATAGTTTGTTTCTCGTCTGTCCACAATCCAAAGTAGTCCTACCTTCACAGGTGGTGAACAAAGTAAACCTCTCTTAACTCCAAATGTCAGGATGGATTCGACCACCCAACTTGTGCTCTTTGTACCACTTCAATCATTCATCATCTATATAATTTTCTACTTTTTTTAAAGTAAGAGTGCAAAGTAATTTAATGAGAAGGCACTTGAGTGCGATATGGCTAACATTTAACAGAAACAAACTTGTAGGCGTCACTAATATAAGCGAAGTAACAATGGAATTATGTAAACCTATATTCAGAGCTTGGAGCTCCACCTTTGTTTTTCCTTCGACATTAGTTTATTCTGCCTCCTTCCACCCTCGTGAAGGCCATGAATTCACTTGCATGCACGTTTTCAGAACCAACAGGCCAGTCAAACAAAAACCACCAACCATTATCAGTGCTGAGCTATCGGGTCTTAAAGAAACTCACAAATACTTTTATACTAAAAAAACAGCGGCAGGCATTTATACATCACAAGGGTGAAGACACTTGTACCAGTCCAACACCTAATTTCCATCAACAAAGAATAAAGACAATCTTGCACGCCTCTTTTTCGCATCCCAATCTAACTCCACGTTTTTCCGCTTAAAATCTCACCCAAGGACTCGCCACAATCATTAATAACAGTGCCAACTAAACTCTTCACTACCCATAAATTGACGTTACAAATCAAGCATTTCTATAATAATGGCATAGATGCAAAGCCATCAGCTCCTCATGAACTCTTAGCAGGCTTACGAGTACGCGTATTCCTTAAATTCAGATACAATAAATTTAAACTGTCAACGAAGGCACTTGCTAGATCTCTAATCTACCTGAAATTATTTTAAAAACAATACACCATTGCGTATACGTTCATCTAAAAACTAATTTTCAGAAATATGGACAGGTAAACCTAACTATTAGTCTCAGCATATACAACTAATCCAACTACATAAAAGAAAGCAGTGCCATCGATCAATAAAACCATGCTGATCTCTAATCTACAGCACCAAACAAAAAAAAAATACATCATTGCATATACATTTCTCTCGAGACACTAATTTCCAAAATACACTCCGATAAACTAATGTCACTCTCAACGTACACAAAAACTAATCCACGCTTCATAACAAACATAACTGCAATAAGAGGCACTTACTGGATCTCTAATCTACCAGCATTGTACAAAAAGTTGCGTATACATTCATTGAAACATTAATCATATGAGGTGAAATAAGCCTAACTGTCACTCACAGCTAACACAACACCTAATCCATAACTCATAACAAACCAAAATTCCAATAAGAGACTTACTAAACAGATTCTCGGTGGTCGGATACCAATTCTAGGCTGGTTCCTCAGCCAGTCAATCCTTCTCTCATTCATCTGCCTCGGCACAAACTCCAACGAGCTGCCAAACTTCATTGCCGACCATCTCCATCGTATCCTCTCGGCCTGGCGGAAAACTGAGGCGATCGAACTCTGCAACGCCATCGAGGAAAAAGCAAAGGCGAAAATAACTAATAAAACGCATAAGTAGAATTTGAGCTTTCTGCCACGGAAGGGGACAGTGAAGGAGAGTCTCCTCCGTTGGTGGTGGTGAGATCGAGGTGTTCTGTGTGGCAATGTTTTGGAGGAGCGAGAATCGAGGGGGGTAGCGGTGTAGCTATTGGTGCGTTTGAAAGGGAAACGATCACGGATCTTACGGAATGCGCCCACTGTGGCGGTGTCTGAGTCAGGCGGCGAGTTCCGGCCCATTTTTTGGCCGTCGGTGTGAGTCGAATCACTGGGCGAGTTAACTCGGTCGGTTGGTTGGTTCATTTAGAGTGAACGTGGGTGAGTGTAATGTAATGTGTGTCAGTGTGTGTGGCTCAGTGACGGTGATTTGGGAGAAGAAGAACAAAAGGGGTGTGATTTACAATTTTACCCTTTACGCGCTTTTTCTAGTTATGGTATGATTAGCATGAGTACATGCCCATGTTTGACTTTAGATTGATGCGATTCACACCGGTCTATAGTGTGTCATCCATCTTTTAAGATCGAGATTAATTTTAATTTACGATCACTTCTTTTTTTATTTTCGTAGAAAAATAAACTAAGAAGCTATTTTCTTTTTATCATCTTTTAACAAGCACGGCGTGTAGTTCCACTCAATATTGAAACTTATTCATTTCATGGTCCAACTTTACTACCGCATCCGCACAATAGTTGTCCTCCATCTTTATATGTTGGAGAGTGAATTCCTAGAGCAAGCATTCATATGCACGGCAATTCTCGAAAATTGAGTGCAACGGATGACCATGTGTATGTGTCGACTTGAGCAACAAAACAATCACTTCGGAGTCAATTTCAACATCAATATCCTGCAATTTCAAACACATTTAAAACCTTCGCGAATAGCAAAAAATTACGTCATATTTAGCATTTCAATTACCTATAAATAAGTGCTAGTTTTTGTTAGGGAGTAAAATCAACTGCGCGAGAAAAATCAATACAAACAATAACGGTTGAAAGTAAAAACAAAGACAAAAACACACAATATTATTTACTCAACTTGCTGAAACGATCAATAATGTCTTGGGTG
>JAYMSH010000329.1:0-11895 GCA_036897905.1 Aragoa cleefii | reverse complement strand
CATTGTTTCATTCATTTCTGTGCTCTCTTAACAATGGAGTCGATCACAACTTTTGTCTGATCTATACTTTTGACAATATAAAAATGACAATGAGCAGCCACTAGGACAAGCATCCTTCCGGTATAAAATACACATAGGCGCGGCTGTGGACTTGGTGTTTGAACTTAAAAATCCTTACAATCTTATCAAGGACTACAACTGGATCCACATTTTTTCTCCTTAGTTACCTAGTATCTTGGCGAATGTGGGTTGGGACTCGGAAGGATTAATTACTATAGTCTGATACATGTGAGGGGGGGAAAAAGAAGCAATTTTGCATGGGGGGAGTGTATGAACATGAAGTAGGTCAACCTCTTTTTGTATGTTATCCTATCTGATTCTAAAACACAAAACCTTAGTTAAAACTAGGTAGTAGTTCAACATAAAGCTCCTCAGTGAGAAAGTCAGACCCCTCAATTTGAAAAGGAGAAAAGCCAATGACAATCAATAATAGCACAACTAGGAAATCTAATGAAAATGACCCCACTGATCGAAGCCCAAAAGTGGAGCACAGGTCAAATTACTATAGAAGTAGAATGAAGGTCAACTGTTTATCAGGGGAAAGAAAGAAAAGGAGGGTCAACTGTCACTTACTTACCCATGCATCGACATATGGTTGAACTGATTTTTTTTTATTTTGAAGAAAGCTATGTGTATTTCTTTCTAGAACACGATATATTACAACAGTTATCAACTATTAACGAGCATTATCGAGCCACGTTAAAAAAAACACAATATCTTATAGCAGTTATCGACTATTAACAAACATCAAGCCACAATAAAACAAACACGATATATTACAACAGTTATCGACTATTAACGAACATCAAGCCACGATAAAACAAACATGATCTATTACAACAGTTATCGACTACTAACGAACATCAAGCCACGATAAAATAAACACTCACGAATTATGAGTAAGCAGGGGTTGGCAGCCACAAGACACAGAAAATGAGCAGTCAAATATGACTGAGCAAGCAATGAGCACCCACGGGCCATGAACTATGAGCAGATACGCTATGAACATCTATCAGCCACAATCAACAAGCAATCAGAAGTGTTAAGATACACTAGATAAAAAATTTATACATGGCAGTTCCGACACACTGGTGGAGCAGAGCTTCTAACCCAAGATATTTTATTAAGGAGTGTTCAGGAGTGTCTGAGTTAGCTACAACTATATGCTGGAAAACTATATGATATTACTTAATGGTAGTTTATGACTGGAAAAATGATTTATGAGTTTATGAACAATCCAAGAAAATTAAAAGAGTGAAGGCCTATCTATAGTCCACAGGAGGTAATACCCACATTACCTCCTTTATCAGGCCCAACACCAAACCCCTAATATTGATATACCCACATTACCCACTACTCTCATCAGTAATATCCACTACAATACGGGCCAGGAAAATCTTTTAATAGTGAACCCACTTGGTCAAGCATATGTGCTACACAATATGCGTAGAATGGATTAAAGTTCCATTACATTTTCTATTGAACACGTTGAAACGGTTCCATCTTTTAGGTAACCAAACAAAAGCAAAGTTTCTAAATATTTGGAACTCTTTCAAAACATCTCTCATTTTAATTCAATCAAAACAATATATTAATTCATGATGCGTCTCGTGTTTAACAACCCAGGAATCCAAAGGTCACGCAGTTGAATCCTAAGTAAAAGAAGCCCACGGATATTGAACTCCAAGCCTATTACCCTTTTCTTGAGTCTTACAAAGGGCCCATAAGCACTTCAGTTAGCAGCGTGGGGCTTGAGCTGTAAATTGTATGTCCGCAATTGAAAAGCTTTTCATATGTCTACTAGTGCTAAAGTTCATTTGTATTCTCAACATTCATTTAGGATAAGTTGCTAATTACCAAACTAATAAGGTATTCAAAGCATAATGTAGCCTGATAATGTGAAAGGCCGATATGTCTCTGATATTCAATGAAAGGGTTCCAATAATTACGTAGCCTGAAGCATGTAACGGGTAATAACTGTCTAGAAATCCATCCTATCACAAATGATAATAATTCTTGACAAGCCGTAAAAAAACACAAAGGCCACAAACTTGAAATTTGAGTTACCGCAGTGCAGCTTGACTAAGTTTCCTTGGTTGAAGGAGCCTTCTTGGCTGCTTCTGCTGCGGCTTTCTCTGCATCGATCTCAGCAACAATGGTGTCGATTTCGCCTTCTTCCAGCTGCCTCAGTCCCTCCTTTGTAGTCATCACAGCAACCTCAATATTCTTTCAACCACTCTCCACAACCTTCAAGCACGAAAGACAGGTTTTTATGGGATTATTAGCAAATGTATTCCACCCAAATATAATCATACAATCCACAACTACATTCCAGTATACAAGCTGCATAAAGCATTAAATGGAAAGAAACATGATAATCCGAATTTTTTTCTATTTTCTTCAGTAGCCAAATCTTCAAGAAAGTAAGAAGAGGTGTCGGCTTTGAACTTATATCGTATCACTAGGATAAACCAAATAAATCAGTGATACGATATCGTAATGGATATCAAGATCAACAGATTAAATAGATAGGCTCATAGTGCATTGACAGGTTAGAGAAAGATGGTCAATGGTTGTCCAAGACCACATTTAATGACTGCAATAAGATTGAAAATCATTCTTCCACATTCAGATGATATATTTACCTCCAGTAGAGCGCGGATTGCCAACTTGACAGTTTCTTGGCCAGATGTCTCTGTGTAATTTTTCTCCAGGAACTCCCGGATTGAGTTTGAGTTTCTCCCAGTAGCGTTGGCTTTCCATGCCGAAAATGTCCCTGATGGGTCTGTCTGATAGAGTGATGGAGTCCCCGTGTGTGGATCAAACCCAATAATCAAGGTGGAAAGGCCAAAAGGTCTCACACCCCCGCTTTGCGTGTACTTCTGAAGACCAGCAATGTAGCGAGTATGTATTCAACTGTGACGGGATCCTCAATTGTAAGTTTATGACTCTGGCATTCAATACGAGCTTTATTAATTAAGACGCGTGCATCTGCTTTCAGCCCAGCACAGGCCAAAGCAATGTGATCATCCAGATTGACAATCTTCCTCACCGACCTGAGAGATATAAGAGTACAATGGTTAAATTTCCAGCCAGAGGAAGTCCCGATGATACACTTCGTGATTGGCCAGCAAGAGAACAGATGCTAAAAGACAGACATGAAACAAGCACAGAAGGCATGAAATAGATAGACAACGTAATAACTTAACAAAGAGTTGATCAATGGAAGAATACTTTGGACAAATCCTCAGTAGGCGTGAACCTTGATCCAAAACTTGGAAAAAGTTTGAACTGAAGCCCCGGGTATTACGAATGTATCCTATGTACTCCAAACTGTGAGACCTAACGACACTGTACAATGAACTTCCACTACCCATCCAGCAAATATTAAGAGCCTCTATGAACTCCAGGAACACTAACATGCAATGCTCGACTTTGATTTAGAATTTAACATAGGTGAATCATAAGGAATAAAAACTCATAGATTTTTCTTCCAGCAACTCAATTATCGATCCTAAAAGGCTTTTGAATGCTTGTTCCCGAGAACTACAGAAGAGACGTAATATGTCTAGGTAACATCTAAACCACGCAACCAAACAAGAAATACGACTAATTCCAACCATGAATTCCTTCAATATTACAACATTATCATTCGCATATTCATCAAAGAATATGAAATCAAGTTGTTGAAATGTACGGGCAAAGTCTAATGAGGTATAATCGCAACGGCCAACAAAGATCCAGTTAATGAAGCGAATGGAAAAATCATGGGCAGGACAGCTAAAAAATTCCACGTAAATTGATTGAGTAACCTTCCTCTAAGCATCCCTGATTAGGTACACTACTATGTACGAGTACAGGAGTGACATTGACGAGCCGAGACATTTGTACCTCAACGGCCTGTCATTTGAAGCCCTGATTAGGGGCAGAGAACAGAGATTTAGAACGTCATCAATCTCACAGAGGACAATCACATGTTGCACAACCACTTGACATTATTTGTCGCCTTAAAGCGAACATAGTTGTTGGGTTTAGATACGTTGAAAGAGTGCGACGAAAATAATGACGTTCTAAATAATGACGAAAATAATGATGTCATTAAATGTGAATTTGACAAGCACACCGAAAAACACAAAGTGGCTGCACACGATAAGCAGCGGAAAATGTGTTCGAGATGCCTGCACAGTATCTTAATCACATGTCCAGGCATCATCTTGAACTCCTTTTTTCCACCCCTTCTTGTGCGCCTCGATTTTTCTCCCACGTGCACACACATCAAATTCAAATTTAAAGTCGTTACTGTTTTTTGTTCATGCCCTCCTCAAACTTATCCAAATCCAACATCCTAAGTGGTTGTGTGATTGCCCTCATGTTACAAATCTCCTATCGCGCCTACCTTGGGAGTCTTAGTAATTGGAGACTCATTTGATAGGCGGCTAATATACAAATGCCCGCTGTCACTGTCACTCATTCAAGTAGTCTTACATAGCATTGTACCTAGTAAGGATGCATCTCAGATTTAAGGGACAGGGTATTCAATGAAAATTTACTTTGGAATTCTTGAGTTACCCAACCAGCTCATGATGAGGTTTAATGATGAATGAACTTGATTGATCTTGCAATACCCGGTCAAGCTAGCTCTGACAAGAATACAACTTCACCACACCACCCACCATACCACCATGTATTACATTTTCAAGCAACATACTAGTATAACAGAAGTAACAATATCACTATGTGCCGAAAAAACAAACAAATGATCAAGACCTAACCAAAGCAAAATGCAATCCTTTCACATACCCAAACAAAGCTAAACCACCCGAAACTGTAGAAAGAATTAAAACCCTCGATCGGTCGATCTAATAATAAGTGACAAGAGAGTACAGCAGACCTGGAATCTTGGAGCTTAGGAGCAGATTTCTTCTCGACAGCAAGCACAATGGTGTCGGTACCTCTCACCCCAACTGCGGCGTTGCCTTTCCTGACGGCTTCGAGGGCGTACTACACCTGGAAGAGGTGGCCGTCCGGCGAAAACACAGTAATTGCTCAGTCATAACGACCATGTCTTTCTTGTGTTAATCAATCTGTGGTGTTTTGAGGCCTTTCTTTATTTTGATCTTTCAAGGTGCTTGCCTTTTCCTTTCCAACAAGAAACAAACTGCTGAGTGATTTTCAGAGCAGGTTAGTACTTATTAAGAGAGAACAAAGAGCATACAAAGAGGACTTGGACGACAAGACAGATAGAGAAGCTGCTGCTTCAAAGTACAGTATTATTTTTATTTAATTGTGAATAGTTAAAGTCGCACTTTGGATGTGAAACTACAATATCACACCCAGTTGAATAAATCGTGTTTATTTGAATTTGTTTCATCTTTTCACACAAAAGGAAAAGAACAAGCTACTTGTGATATCTCTTCTGCTTCTTTTTTAATTCTCATGTACATACGCTGTATGACTTGACACCACTCACACGTATACTTCAGTTTTTCGGAGTGTTTATGGGCCTCTAGCCACAGGGAAATGTCATAATCCTACTGTCTATAAAACCCAAGTGACCCTTCTCGGCCAAGCATCCTCTCTTCTCACTAGCTCTGACTCTAGAGCTCCTTACTAAAACATCTCCTGCTGATATCTAAAAAAAAAAAATCATACTAAAACATCCCTTGCCTCTCTCACCCCACCAAAAACATAAAAAATAAAAAATCTCTTGCTGATATAAATCTTTTGTATCCAGCATCACTCTCTTTAGCTTGAGTTAAGGGACAAAATCATGTTACCCAGAAGTCGAACTCTACCTTCAAGAATCTACAATCGCGTTGTAATGAAAATAGCTAACTAGTACTCAGTTCAGAGCTTCTTCATGTTATTTTCTACTCTCTAATGAGTCGTTCGTACTTGTACTATAGGTTGAAGAAATGCAAGACATCAGGCATTACTTACAGGTTGAAGTCCAGCCCAAGGCTCAAAATAGTGAGAGTGAAGCAATTAACATTCAGGCCAACTACACCAAGTCCTTCGACTATGATGGCCGACTTAAAAGAACGGGTAATGACACATGAACGTTAAATGAGCAGTTTGATATGATATTCTAGAATTTGTTATCGACCAGAGAAACTTAAGGGGTGTTTGTCCAGATATGCAGTATATAAGCACGTAGAGAACTTTTCTGCCTTCTGCTTATCGTATCCTTCTAAAAAAAATATCAAGCAGAAGACATGAACACCATCTTAAAATCACTGTAAAGCGGCTCATAAACCAGCAAAAGAAACTGCTAAAAGCTACGGCTGACTCTTCCTTAAGCGTTCAGGCATCATATCAAAACACATTCTCAATCTTGGGCATTAATTCACTTCTTTGTAGTTCATATGCAACATTATACATGTAAGTAAGTAGGTTCATACCAAACTCTGAGCTCTTATGAGATGCTGCTATAAATCAAAATCAATGATAAAAATTCCACTGTGCCTCGCTACAAAATAGTTAAAAGCTAGAGGTTATGAAGATTAAAACAAAATGTGAACTCAAGATAAAACCCCGAGGCATATATATACATTCATGTGCATATAATACTTATGTCAACTACACAAGTTATGTTACTCATTCTGCAGGGACTGTGTGGACTGCAACATCACATATTATCACTGCTGTGATTGGTTCGGGTGTGCTATCGCTGGCATGGGCAGTTGGTCAACTTGGTTGGGTTGCCGGACCAACCGTGATGATTCTCTTTGCTATTGTCAATCTCTATAAATCAGATCTGCCGTCAAAGCTAATTTAGGTGAATTTTAGCTCCTTCCTTGTATGGATAAGGCCGCTTAGTAGTATTCTTTATTAAGTTGTATTGCTTCGGTCTTTATTTGGAATGCAGGTGGCGGAAAGGTTAAGATATGTGGCGTCATTCAATATGCCAATCTTTTTGGCGTGGCTATTGACTACACAATTGCTGCGTCAGTCAGCATGCTGTAAGTTGTCATTTTTTCCTCAAAAAGTGTGGGAGGAAAAGAAATAGTGAAACGCCTTCTACACTTTCTAAATTTTGCAATGTGACATAAACATCAAACATATTCTAGCTTTGAAATTCAAGTATGCTTTGAAGTATACGAAGGAAATGTATAGAGAAATATAATTCAATATGAATGTTTCCTTGCTAAGGGCCATAGAGAGATCAAATTGCTACCACGAACACCACAAAGACAAAAGCAAGTGTCATATGTCAAGCAACGGATACATGATAATATTCGGAATTATCGAGATAGTGTTCTCTCAAATACCTGACTTTGACCAAGTGTGGTGGCTCTCCATAGTTGCAGCTGTCATGTCCTTCACATACTCTATTGTAGGTCTCGGTCTTGGCATCACCCAAGTTAAAGGTATGGACACATAGTTGGTGTAATCTGATGATTCTGTTCAATATTATAGCGGAATGACAGCATCAGTTGATTTTACAAGCTAAATTTCTCAAACGTAACATTTCATCAGAAAACCAAAGCTTCAAGGGGAGCCTTACCGGAATAAGTATCGGGACAATGACACCTGCTGGATTGGTTACTCCCATGAATAAGTTATGGAGGAGTTTACAAGCTTTAGGAGCCATTGCGTTCGCATATTCATACTCAATCATCCTGATAGAAATTCAAGTAACATATTTAATGCAAAAATCATATCATGTTAAATTATGTCCTCGTATTTACTTTATAACCTTGGCGACTGATTCCCATGTAATTTTATTCTGGTTTGCCCCCAGGATACAATAAAATCTCCACCTTCAGAGCATAAAACCATGAAGAAAGCCACTGCCATAAGCATAGCAGTTACGACAATATTCTATCTTCTGTGTGGATGCATGGGCTATGCTGCTTTTGGAGACCAAGCACCGGGAAATCTTCTCACAGGGTTCGGATTCTTTGATCCATACTGGTTACTCGATATAGCCAACATTGCCATCGTAGTCCACCTTGTTGGGGCATATCAGGTAAAATCCCATCAATTCGCACTACAGCCGTAGCTTCCATTGTGGTACTAACTGCACATAATGGAAAATATACATCCCTGTGACCTGAAATGAGCAAAAGACCTTATGATTGAAATAAATGATGCGTGATTAACTCCCTGTCAAAGTTTGAGAATTATGTGAACGTGCAGTTGCCGCTCTATATTCGCTCAATATTTTATAAAATACAGCAATTACAATCGCACTTCATCAGAAACACAGGGAACCCTTGCAACCAGATCTCCATTTTTACCATCTCAGATATTCTTAAATTGCTTACTCACTCGATCTGAAGTCTGAACAAAATTTACAGGTCAACTGCAAGCCTTTATTTGCATTTGTTGAAAAATGGAGCGCTGAGAAATGGAGTAAAAGTGATTTTGTAACCGCAGAATATGACATACCTATTCCGTTACGGTGCTTACAAGCTCAATTTCTTCTGACTGATCTGGAGAACTGCTTTCGTTGTTTTCACAACCCTCGTCACAATGCTTTTGCCATTTTTCAACGATGTAGTTAGGATTCTTGGAGCATTGGGCTTCTGGCCACTGACTCTGTACTTTCCAGTGGAGATGAACATTGCTCAGAATAAGATCAGAAAATGGACTAGCCGATGGATTGCACTCCAGATGCTTAGCATGGCTTGTCTTCTCGTTTCAGTAGCAGCAGCAGTTGGCTCCATTGCTGGTGTCATTCTAGATCTTCGTACATTTAACCATTCAAAACTGTATACTATACAAGATGCATCAGTGACAAGACATAAATTTGTCAATAGTGATATAAAAAAGAGAGCGCTGTAACTAAATATGGAAAAACTGCTGTAATACTGAATAAAATTGAACCCGTTAATCTTCAACAACGGTGCTTAAACTACAAAAGGATACAGCACCTGCAAAATCAATTTCTTTTTCTAATAGAGGAGAGAGAACAAACAAGACCCAAATAAGTATTGAGAGGCAGATTGACCAAGTCACAATGCCTCAAAATCTCAGTAGACATGATATTTTTACAATCATATTACGTGATACACAGAGATGGCTTACAGAGGAAGAGATGAGATACGAAAAGGGTAACAAAGAGAAAAACTGTAAAAAGGACGAGAAATGAAAGCAATCCATTACATCAAGCTACAATATAGTCATAGCGGTCTACATTTCAAACTGTAGGTAAGTTCCATGAAAATGGGAGGACAAAATCCCGTTTCACTTCTTTGTCTGAGCCTTGAATTTACCAGAGCTGGCTTCTGCAGCAGCCTTTGCTAGGGTAGTAGGTTTAATAACACTTTTGGGATTTAGAGCCTTTCTGATCTTGAAAACAGCCCAAGCAGTCCCAATAGCATGTCCTGCAGCACCAAACCCGTCGTCAGTAGCCTTTGCTGCATCTTCTCCATATCTTTGTGAAACAAGCCCGGTAGTCACTACTGAAGTAGTTGACATCACGTTCCTTCCAGCTACTTCGACAGCATCCCAAACTTTGTCTATAGGATCAAAATAGATAAAAATCAAGTGAGTGACGAGCGAAAAGGTCAAGACCTAGTCTCCAAACAAACGAGTAAGTATCACATGCAAAGTTACAAAGTGACAAGAACTATTCATAATTACATTAGTGTATTGTCCTTAATTTTAATAACTATGCATACCATATTTTATATGCTATCAATGTAAAACAAACTACTTACTAGAAACTAAACGTAAATCATACACATGACATACTAAGACTTGTTAGATCTTTCATGGATCCCTTAACAGTCGGCACCACAGAACACTGAAGAACACCAGTCACAGACACAGATAAGAACACATATATTATATGCGATACTATCATACATCATTCAAGACAAGCAAGGTAGCAGACTAGATGTTGAGAAGGTACATACTAAATCCATCCAAGGAAGCAAGAACAATTTCTCCAGGAAGAAGGCTGAAAAACTTTTGTCCAACTTTAGAGTTTGCAACCGTACTTGTGAAGAATCCGGAGACCTTAACAACCCCAGATAGTATCCCGGTAGCCACTTGCTCCGACATCTTGGTCATCTGCTTAGCCCTGGAAACAACGAAACCATGCTCAGAAACTTGTTAAGATAATCGAATAGATAAGCTCATAGAACTCAAATCCAGCACAATGACACAATGCAGGAAAGACAATGACAAAAGCACGCTTCCTTACTCACAAACTGAGAGGAACTAACTAACAAAAATGCAGTTCAACTTACACCAGAAATTTGATAAAAGAGTTATGTAAACAGGTATGCGAAACTAATATAGAGCTAACGATAGTCGCCACAAAGCAAAGACAAAGACAAACTCTGATCAAGCAGTATTTACAATCATCCTAGTGCACATTACATCATAGACTCGATATCAATATCAAAGATAAGCATAAATCAATGCACGGAAAAATGAATATAAGAGTCAAAGAACAAATAATACCTCTTCATCCTCCTCAATGCCTGAGGACTAACCTCCGATTTCTCCCCCTTCCCCACCCTCTCGCTCAAAAACTCATTCCCCCACTTAAGCCTATCCACAGTCACATCTCCACACCACAATATCCCCCTAATCACCTGCCCCGACCCAGCTGCAATCATCCTTGCAACACTCCCACTATAATCCTCCACATTCGGTGCCAAAGTAGTCCAATAAGCCGACGCGCTCCGCTCCACCTCATCCTTCCTCTCCTCCATCTCCTTGGGCGCCACCTTCACCCCCAACCGCTCCTCCACAGCCTTCGCCTCCTCCTCCTTAAACGCGCTGAACTTCTCCAACACCAAATCCAACTCTCTCAACTTCCGTTCCTGCCCTTTCGCAGCCAGAGTCAGCCCATAGTTCAAAATACCATCAGCGTTCAATTCCCCATTTTCGGAAGGAACTCGAAGAGTGAAAAAGTAATGACACTCATCAAGTTTCACAGCAGCCTCGTCCTTGGCCAGCGGCCACTGAATACCGTCTCCAACTCGCGCCAAGGCAGCAACGACATTACCACCTTGTTTGAGCTGAACAATGGAGAAATTTCCTGTAGCAAGCTCAACACTCCGTTCTTTATCAATCAAGTGGACTATTGCACCAGGGATGTTGATGATCACTTCTTCAGATGACTCGAACGAAGCATTTCTTTCAACGGCGACGTTTTGGGAGTCTTCGTCAGGGAAGAGGTTTTCTGCTAATTCATTCATTTGGATAGAAGGGTATAGGGAAGAAGAAGAAGAAGATGGATTTTTGGAGGTGGGTTTTGAGAAAGCTTTGATTATTTTTATCATTTCGTGATGATGCAAAAATTAGATGTTGGCAAGAAATAGAAAGTGGGTTTATTGGAAATTAGGGTTTGCATTTGGGAATTTTGAGGATTTGAGTGAACAATTTTTAGTTTCTGCACCAAACAACCTGAAGTTTGTTGTGTGGCTGTGCCACAGTTGGGAGCTAAAAATCCAACTAATGGTCCCTATTGCGGACTTTTGCACCGTCTAACCAAATTTTTTGGCTTCGCCCTACTCTTCAAGATATGTAAGTAGTTGTTCCATTGTCTGATTCGATAAATTTTATAGTAACATATGTGCCATACTTGGATAAAATCTGGATAGAATAGATTGTGCCATTGTTGTAAAGCTCGAGTGTAAATGGTTTTCGATAAATAAAACATTTGTTCACTCCACTAAAAATCATAACTCATGAGGTTGAGAAACACAAAATACAAGATGGTTTTATTGAAGGCTTATGCTGATACAATACACTACTTCAACTACTCATAGAAAGCCATCTCGAACAAGTTTTTATTTTCTGAGGGACAATCAAAGTATACGATCTATTATCATGTGTTAAACCTATGATCCATAAATTTATGCATCAATC
>JAYMSH010000328.1:0-11908 GCA_036897905.1 Aragoa cleefii | reverse complement strand
AAGACAATTAATCATTCAATTGTACAAGAAAATGAGTAAATCATGGTTCCATCACATTGATCCGATTGTCGGTTTCTTACATCAAAATGTGACAAGACAAGACTCGACCGATGATCAATTGGTGGGAGTGATTAGATGTCCATTTCCAGGTGCTCCACTTTGCCTTCGGTCGACAACCAGACTTTAATTTGTCTCCAGGCCTACCAGGCCAATTTAATTCTTTCCCGGACCTGGACCTGGTTCCGTCCATGTATGATGATAAAATCAATTTTTTAGATGAAGGGATGATAATAATCTCTGATTCCGATCCTGACTAGTGATGTATAGAATGTTTTTATAAATTCAAATTTATCTTTTTTGCAAGTGTGCTTAATTATAGTACATACTACTCCCTCGGTCCATAAAAATATGTTAATATTAAGTTCAGTTAATTTTCTTTTTCGAGTTGGATAATCAAAAGTTGGGATCGTTACTTTTTCAATGGAATGATCTGAACGACTCTTACTTTTTCAATGAAATGATCGGAACAGATGTTTTAAATAACGAGAGTATTATAATAAAGAAGAAAGGAGGTTGCGGTGAGTCTGTTATTCATTGGATAATCGTATTTTAAAAGTTGAAATCGTTGGATAATCGTAATTTAAAAGTTGGAATCGTCGTTACTTTTTTGATGGGATAATCGGAACAACTCATGTTGATAATGTGTTACGAAACGAGAGTATTAAAAGGTAAAGAAGAAGAAAAAAGGTTGGGCTATTTTGTTTCCTTTTGGTTTCTTTTATAATATGGGAAACCTGCAGCTCATATTCCTAAAGTGCACACTTGGTACACTCCGAAGGACATTGATTTCAAGTTTCACATTCCAATAGAGTTTTGAATTTAACACCATACACTATTTTAACTATTAGTCCATCCTTGCATGTGTTGCACCGTGTAATCTATTCATTCATGGAACACAGTCTCGAACTAATACTACTACAAGTTGTCATATTGGTTAGATGTCCATCATACATCGTGTATGTACATCATCGTAACTAGGTAAGAAGCACAGTTAACTAGGTAAAATCACGAGACATGTTATTTTGTATGAGTTTTCAATTACTTACCACAATCAATCATGTGAATATCATAAACAGACTCGTACAAAACAAGATTTTTACAAGGTTATATTGGAGGAATTTACTCTCCGATGAAAATGAAAAATTATGATTCGCAATTCTACTTCTCCAAATCAGATCACCCCGGAAAGTATGAGAGTTCATAACACTACACATGCAACAACTGATAATATGCAAAACCAATCTGATAATGTGGTAACAAAAGATTTCATCTGGTTCTCCTCTCCCGCAACTCCATCGATACATCAACCCACTGCTACCGGTATTAATCACAGTGGTTTGGCGACAAATTTCACACAACGTGGATCATTCAAGAAGCGAATTTATAAATGTGTAGTAAAATTCAAAAATTGAATAAAACGAACTCGTACAATCAATCCATTCGCGTCAATTCAATGAAAAGAATGTACCTGTCACCTTTAACCCTAAGCCAAGCCTCTGCGCAATGCGAGTGCACGAGTCAAGCTCACCCTTGCATGCACAGCCAAGCTCAACCAATTTTTTACGGCTTTCCATTGCACTTATCTGACATATTCTATAAACTTTCTCCAATTTCTGCGAACCTTCTTTCCTCTTCATCATGTTTAGCACCCATGATAAACCCTTAACGCTTGAACCATTGTCTGCAGTTCTATCTTCCCCAATTTCAATCACGATATAGTAATTAGCCTGACCCTTCGAGTTATCGTCGCCGTTGTTTTCACGAATATTGCCCGATTGTTGTAGATCCATAACATTTTTTAACAAGCTTATGCGATTAATGAATCCTATAACGAAAAACAGAACACAACACCAAATATATATATACTAGTATGGGTTTAATCCTGAGCCGTGGAGGATAAGGAAATCCAGTTTCATTAGGACTAGAGTTTTGATTTTTAAATATGGTATTATTGTTGATATATTTAATCCATATTTATTTACTGTTTATTGTTGGTAATAGCAGCAGACAAGAGAAAGTAAATTTTACTTGCCACAACAATCACAATAATACTCTTTTTCCAACATGTAGAGGTCAGCCGTAAAATCAAGTCGACAAAACCAAAAATGCAGGTTCATATAGGAAAGAAATAAATAAAGAACCTGCAATTTTTGGCTCCGGCTGCTCCTTCGGAGCATTTACCATATTACACTTCATATTTTCCTGATTCTAAGCATTCGTGTAACTTACCGAACATATACACAAAAAGGATTCTTCTGTTTTCCACATATGCAGCTCAGAGAGACAACACAGAATAGCCTTGCTGGCTGCCACCTTCTGTTATAGTGTGCCCCAAAGCACACTACGGCAAGTGAGACTAACCCTCAGATGTGGTGACTTCAGGACCTCTGTGTTCCTTAACCCGATTACTCCTTACAATAGTAACATATATTACGTCGTGCCCTCATAGGATGCAAAAAACTGTAGACCTATTTGCTTTTTCACGTGGTCTGGTATCAACCTGTTGATGAGATCTGGAGAGGAGGCACCGGACAGCTGCAACCAGGAATGGGCCAAGGAGAAAGAATTGTCATTGGGGTTGAATAGAAAACTAGAAGATAGTATATAGCAATGTAGCAGAATTGTGTGTTTGCATTGCAATAGCTGTGTCTTTTCAGAAACGAAAGAGAACAATAACGTTGACTAATTATTTCATCTGTGAAGTGTTTACAAAAAGTGCTTTAACATGTTACAAAGATGCAGATAATTAGTTAATAGGGAGGGAAAAAAAGCTTCTGTATGAGAAAAATGGTTCAAAGAGAGTAGAGAAGCATAAGAGCTCGAATCACACACCTCTTGTTTAAAGTTGAAAAGAGGAGGTAATGGGCGACCATTAGGCAACCTAGCATTAGGTTCACGAAGCTCATCAAAGAAAGGGTGTGCACATGCTTCAAGCTGCAATATAAGCATACAACCAGATTAAAGAGAGGCAAACAATATTTAGAAAATAAGGACTAAATACACATCAATATGAGGTTGATGACAAATTGCTGTAATACTAACCAAATAACAATATAAGAACATAAACTATAAAAGGAAAATAAGGAGACACTTACTGCAGTGCAACGGAGATTTGGAGAATATTGCAGCAACCTGGAGGCAAGATCTATTGCTTCTGGAGGCATCCGTTTTTGAAAAACCTGAGAACGTGGTAATTTGTAGGACATCAATTGACGAGAACCTACGTATAGAATACAAGGATCTACAGCTCTAAACAGAAAATAGAAAAATGGGAAGACTAGTACAGAGTACATTTTTCTGAAACAGGTGTAAATTACAATACTCGGGTGCATGGTTGAGCGGTGCAACATGTACCTTATGCCAAGGGTGTGCCTTCACTTGTGGAAACCTGAAGTCGTTGTAGTTTGGGTTCATACAGCGAACTTCTTCACGCGTTGGCGTTCCTAGAACCTGGACAAAAAGTTACATAAGAGCCTGAATTATATGACTAAGCATCATTTCTGCATCATTAAAATGGTACCTTAATAATTTCTACAAGTTGATCCACGGCATTTTCCCCAGGGAACAATGGCTGACAGAGTTCGCAGTATAAGTCATCAATATAATATGTATAAAAAATCCAAAGTAAAGATAAAAGTAACAGAGAGGAAATATGAGCAAATATTTCAGCGATGACAGCAATAAAGATGCTACTCACTTGGCCCAGAAGAAGCTCAGCAAGAACACAGCCAACTGACCATATATCAATCGAGGTACTGTACTCTGTTGCACCAAAAATGAGTTCTGGAGCCCGATAAAAGCGCGAGCAGATGTATGATATATTTGCCTCCCCTTTCACCTATTCATAAACAGTTACAAAAATAAATAAACCACAATACCACATAGCAGAAGAAATCACATAACATGAAGCATCACTGAAGCTACAAAAAAAGAATATTACAATATTACATGAAAAGTATCAACTTAATTACCATGAAAAATGTGGTAAAATGACCCAAAAATAATAAAAGAGAACTAAAGCTATGCAACTCAAAGAAAGTCACTTACTAATACTTTTGCACTTCCAAAATCACATATTTTGACTTGATGAGTAAGCGGATCAACCTGTGGAAGAAAAAAAAGACAACGTCATCAATATCAGGAAGACTATAATCATCCGACCAAATTCACTAATCTCTAAATTATTCTTTTATCCTATACCAAGACGTTTTGAGGCTTCAAATCTCTGTGGCACACTCCAGCAACTGAATGCATGTAAGCCAACCCTCTAAAAATCTGCAAAAAGGTCTTCGCCTTAAGTTGAAGGAAAAATGTGCCAACTCAGACAAAAGTTACAAGAAAATAAGCCGCTTACTTGGTAGGCATAGAGTTTCACATATATAAGTGGCATCCTCTGGTTTACATTACTATAATGCTTAAATACACGAAACATAGTTTCCGGGACATACTCCATAACTAAGTTGAGGTAAAGTTCATTTGTGCTTGTAGTTGAAAAGAAACAGTGTTTGAGCGAAACAACATTCGGATGATCCATTGTTCGCATTAGCTGCAGTTCACGATTCTTGTATCTTCTGTCTTGCAACACCTTTTTTATAGCCACGGTTTCCCCAGTTTCAATGCACTTCGACTGACGAGATGTCAGATAGCCCGATGAGTTTCATAGAACATATTGGGGGAACAGGAAAGAAAAGACTAAAGAAGGTGTTGCAAATACCTGAAACACAACTCCAAATGAACCAGTCCCAACAACTCGTTCTGCCATGTAAGTAACAGTCTGGATAATAACCAAAACACAATGAGATTTTGAAACTATATTTTCCTTTTCTATCCGCTCAAATAAAAGAAAACCCATAGACAAAACCGGAAACAGACAATTTATGTCATAAAAGAGAGAGAAAAAACATTCGTATAGGTAATGGCTTAAGCGACAACTCAACAACTATATATATAACTTTTGTCATTTCGTCTTTATATACACATTTGCTTTTAGTTTAATATACACATTTTGCACCAATTAAGAAAGATGTAACACTTATTCTACTTAATATTCTATCATATTGAAGTTTAGCACGCATATAGGCTGAGAAGGCAGAAGATAATTATAAATCATGCGGCAAAGTTGTGTCCATATTATTGCAAATTAGTAGGGGAGAAGTTAACTCCAATCCAAAAGTGTGCATCATTGTCAGTTTTCTTTCAAATTTGCAGTTCTATCTCCAGCCAACACCACCAATTTTATAAGCTAAAACACATATCCAAATACTTTGGCTTTGAACAACCACCCTCAATCAAGGACTGTTCAGTACCCAGTTACATCAAAACCAAAAACATAACATCATATCAATCAAATTTCAATGCATCATAAAGTTCGCTATCAGTCAAGGCCTTCACTATAACACGTCTACGTTCTCACCTGCTTAGGTTCTCCATTCTTTCCCCCAATGGTTGTGGATATTATGTGACCCGTAACCGCAACATTTCCGTCCACTACAGGAGCAGACATTTCCTATAAGAAGTGAAATCACATTCATATTAAAACTTAAAAGCATCTCCTCATGTCAAAACTAGTCTTGTAGGAATCAAACAAAACAACTCAATCGGATTGAGCATCATGACTACTAAAACTAAAAATGTTATGCGACTAAACACTTCTATCTATTACATGTGACAAAATATGCACCTAAGAACCTCAATCTAGTCCAAGTCACATTTTTTAGAAAACTTATAAGTTGCAAGCATTTCCTCGAGTCAAAATTAGAAATGTATCCATTAAACACAGACACTCAAGCAGCAGAACCAGGTCGTGCATCACAACTACCAAACGCAACACGAAATGCAGCTAAAAACCTCAATCTACTCCAAATTAATCACCTAAACTACACAATAGAAGCCCAATAAAATCACATCAGAAACCCAATAAGCTACCTTTCCTCAATTCAAGATTACAAATGCCTCTAAGAAACACAGACACTCAAGCTACTAAATCCGATCGACCATCACGACTACCAAACTCGGCTAAAAACCTCAATCTAGATTCTAGTCCAAATTCACCACCTAAACTACACTAATCCAAATCACAGCAGCACAATTCACTAATTCACACAGTCAAATCCTAAATTCACCAAATATAATCCCTAAATCAAAGAAAACACCACATAATCAAACAAATCATCAAATTCTACCTCAATTACTCTCAAATATCAACAAGGCACCATACAAGACACATAATCTACAAATCACAGTCAATCGGCAGAAAATTCGATGAAATTACTCACAAAATGAGCTGAAATTAGAAAAAGTCGGATAAACGAAATGAAAAACGTTACCTTATCATCAGCCATTAGACGATCACCGATGCAGAAGGGAAGAAGATGTTTGGAAGGAAGAGAATTTGATTTGGCTAAGCAATTGGAAAAAAAGAAAAAGAAAAATGATTTAGATTTTGTTGTTTTTGGTGTAGATGTAATGTAAACAGTTAGCTGATTGAGAGGTGGTCATAATTGTCGGTAGGAGAAAGAAAGAAAGGTGTAGAAAATGGCAAATAGATAGGATAGGATAGGGTAGGATAGGAGGGCCCATTAGAAGACCGAACAACACAGCAACCCATGTTATTATTACAGCAACCCTCTTTCTTATCATCTTTTTCTTTGGAGATGTCGTTTAATCACCAAGTTTGGCGGTCAACATAGTAACTTTGGAAGCTAGCTCGCTCTAGAGTTATTCTAGTTGGATCTCCGGCTTAACTAGGCTAACTAATTCATATTTATTTAATAAGATCATATTTATTTAATAAGATCGAATAAAAATGTGACTGATAGCTGATCAGATTGTTGGATTAACATTTTAAATAGTCTCCTGATTAGATAATAAGTTAACAGTCACTTCACAAGCTTATTACATTAAATGATCAAATAAAATGAAACAGTCATTTAATCAGGTAACGTCAAACATTGACTAGGGTGGGTAAAGAGTTTTGAGGATACACCGACTATCTAGCTAAGATAGTAATCACTTTGTGCGACAATTTAGACTAGTATGTCCGTCGACACCACTCTAGTTATCAAACCTTAAATGATTGGGCTGATCGAATTTATAATATTTTGAATTTTTTGCTGAACATGGCGCCTCCAAATGAACTGATGCTCGTTCGATCTCTGAGTTACGCTATGTTAGTTAAGTTTTTGTTATCAAATATGATAGAGCGTAAGCGCATTTAGGATTCACAAGACTCAACTTTGACAGTTTCTTAATCGGATGAGAGTAGAATTGTAGATGGGCTTAAGTAAAGTTGAGCTGGGCCAATAATTTTGGGCTGCCGATAGACTAGCTAGCCCTTTACTTGCTAAGTCCAAGGGAAAACAATTTGAGTTTCTCTTCATGACCATTCCCAAAAATTTAAATTTCAATGATTTTTTTGTTGAGATTAAATTTGCCCAAATGTCCACCTTTATTTAAGTTTAAAATTAATAATTTTAGCCCATTCTTATCTCATGCTTCTTCTTTTCTTTTCTTTTTTTCTAATATAAGCGAATGCTATATGATATCGAGCAACTCATTGCGACAAATTTAGATGTTTGACTCAATTGACTAGATGCATGTTATCATTATTCAAACAGAGTTCGAGATTCTTAAGTCTTGCTACAATCTTCTTTATTGATTTCATTTCCCCTATACTTACATACATCGGGACGTATCTTGTGACACTTGAGTCTACTATTTTTCTGAAACTTGACCCATTATGCGGTGGGATTAGGAGTTGAAAAAATTGTCGTATATCATTTGTATAACCATTTAAAAAACTCTAACCAACCTACTTTTATATGTAGTACACAGAAAGAAAGAAAAAGAAGACCTCATATGGGCTTAGATACATTATACAAACACCTTCCAAATATCTATTCAAATGGCTAAATATGTTCACATATTAGTTAAGACAAAAGTACTTTGGCATTTCCATTCATTCCTAGTACCTATTCCAAAACTTGTTTGAATTCTGTTACAAAAGGCCCCGCCAAAAACCCCTTTTATTTGCAGTAAAATACAAGAATAGCCTCTTTTCTCTGAAACCCTTTGGGATTCTTGAACACAAAGTATATCAGTTTCAAGCAACAACGTTAGGTAAAGAGCAGCTGTTGCTAATGTGAATCGTTGCCTGTATTTTATATGCAACACTCAAGATCAGTGTTAGAATATAGTATCATTTGTCTAATGTCAATGAGTTTCTTACATCATTGTTGTAAACGTATTTTTATGTACAAAGTCTTTAATTTACCAACTTCTTAGCTTCAGTTTGAATCCATATTGCTCATTCTTGATGGAACTGTTTTATCTAATATTCTACCTAGCAAGCTATCTAATATTACTTAACTTCCCAACCAATTTATAGGTCAATATAGAATGATAGAGATTAGACACACTCAAAAAAAAGAAAAATTCCTAGGAGACCACGAATCGGGAATTAAGGTTCTTGGGAATTTAACGCTGCTGGTAGTGTTTCTTGATTTTTTTCGGGGTGATTTAGTTCTGAGTATTGTGTGGCGTGGTGGAATAAGAGGGGAAGACGCTATCGGGATTTAAGGTTCTTGGGACTTAAATGTTGCAGCTAGCGGTTCTTGATTTTTCCGGGTGATTTAGTTTGAACATTGTTTGGTGGTGAAAATTTGGAAGAAAAAAAAACCGCGGGGTTTTGAGAAATGGGAAAGAAAGGATCTCCAAAAGGCGGTCATCCTGCTTCTTTACCTTTCGATGCTTCGGCTGGTCTGGAGTATCAGTTGAAATGCAATGAGATGTTGCAGAACGTTGATCCTTCTAAAGGTAGGACGGTGATTGGGGGAGATTATAATTGGGAGAAAAGGTTCAAGAACGACGTTGTGAAGTACAATGCTAGTAAAGGATTTAGTGGTTGCGGTAAAAGGCACGGGGATGGTTCCGTAGGCATATGAGGTTGATTATATTTCTGTTCGTGTTGATTGGTTTCTTTTTTCTTTTGGATACGTTAATGTTTTCGCTGTTTGATCCCTCGATTCTCAAAAGTCGAACAGCTCCAAGAAAAGCATATGCCCCTAAGGTAAACTTTTTGATGAAATGCTAATATCAGCATGCATAATGTCATAATGAACTTTCTTGAATCTACAATAGTTGCATCATGCATGAGTGAATGCGTATGACGACTCAAAACTTTGTCTGTTGACCTCAAAAACTTCGAAATTTGTTACAATATTTTGTTCTTGGATTCCTTGTAGGGAATTGAAACTCCACGCCATGACCGAGATAAAGTCCAGTGATGTATCCTCGATTGTTGCAGAGGTTTGTGGTATACAGTACAAATGTCAATAGTCATGTCTTTAGTTGAAAATATCGCTAAATAGTTCTAGGTACTTCTGAAAACAGAGAGAACTTGAGCAAAGTGAGTCGAAATTTTGGAAGGAACCATATCATAAGGCTGCATTGTGGAAACCTTGTGCTGATATGAAGATCAAAAGGTATACATATCACTAGATTCAGGGGCGGAATCGGAGGAGGTAGGGGCGGTCACCCCTCTAACTTCGAAAAATTTATTAAGTATTATGTATTTTGCAGGAACAGAATTTTAGAATAGGGGGTTCGCCCCCTTAATTCTGAAGGAGTTTTTTTTCACCTCCCAAGCTACCAATCATGGGTCATCCCCCCGACTAGATTTTGCTCTGTATTTGCACGTGTTGGTCGTTGCATAGTCGATTCTTCATGACTTTATAACCATGTGTTTGTTAGGCAGGGATATGAACAGCCATAATGGTTTTGTTTTATTCAGTGCTAATGGAGGTCTGAATCAACAACTAGTCGCGGTACGTTTTGTCTAAAACGTTTCTTTCTCCTGCCACAATCTGAATTTCCGTCATCTAATAAATTCTGGTTATGGTAACATGTGCAGGTTTGCAATGCAGTTGCTGTCGCGTCTCTACTAAATGCAACATTGGTGATCCCGAAATTTCTTTACAGCAACGTATGGAAGGATCCAAGGTGACTGAATTTGTTAGTTCACCTGTTATCGATTGCTACATGAATAGGTTTTGTCGATATGAAGGCGACTTAACTGTCCGATCATTATGTGTTTGCAGCCAGTTTTGTGATATTTATCAGGAAGACGCTTTTATGAATATGTTGAAGGATGATATAGATATCGTAAGGGAACTTCCGTCTCATCTGAAGTCGATAGACTTCCAAGAAATAGGTAGTCTGGTAACAGATGCAGATCTTAGCAAGGAGGCAACACCGAATGAATACATACGGAATGTACTTCCCATTTTACGACGTAATGGAGTTGTTCACTTTCTCGGATTTGGCAACCGACTGGGGTTTGATCCATTACCTTCTGAGCTTCAGGTAAAGATTTATGCTTCGGTATTTTGCGTCTTATGTTGATTAGACGTGACATATAAGCGTTTGCATCTATTCAGGCGCGAAGATGGGTTCGCCCCCCCCTAAATTTTAAAAACTGCATTTTTAACCTTATGTTTCAAAAAAAAAAATATTATACCCCTTTATATATTTTTATAAATTTTTCGTCTCGCCCACTAAATTTCGATCCTGGCTCCGCTCCTGCATCTATTGATTGATGACTGAAAATCAGAAACTTATACGGATATGGTGTTTATGCAGAAACTAAGATGCAAATGTAACTTCCATGCTTTAAAGTTTGTACCGAAAATCCAGAAAGCTGGTTCATTACTGGTTAAGTGGATACGAAAATACGATGCAGCGAAGAGCGTGTTGGACAAAAAGCTTCTCGGAAACTTCGTCACAAATATCCGTTCTAGAAAACCTACCATTGTTGAAAGCTCTTTCAAATACCTTGCTTTGCATATGAGGTTTGAAGTCGATATGGTGGCTTATTCACTGTGTGATTTCGGAGGTAGTAGAAACGAAAGTATCGAACTTCAGTCTTATCGAAAAGAGCATTTTCCTCTGCTCCTTGAACGCCTAAAGAAAATGAAGTACATTTCTGCCTGATCTTCTCTGTTGTTGTTAACTATATTTGACAGAAACGGAGTTTTAATTCACTGGTTCTCTCTTTATGTTCGTTTAATGGATACAGGCCGCTTTCTCCCGCAGAATTGAGAACAATGGAGAAATGTCCACTGACACCGGAAGAAGCAGCACTGGTTCTTGCTGGTCTTGGATTTGACCTGTTAACTTACATCTATCTGGCCGGCTCTCAGATATATGGAGGGAAATCACGAATGAACCCAATAACCGGGCTCTATCCTAATATAGTCACGAAAGAGGATCTCCTCTCGCCTCGTGAACTTGAGCCTTTTAAAAATTTCTCGTCTCAGGTAACTGGAACGGTGTTCGGTATTTCGTAAGCATTTGTAGAAACTTGTGCTTATTGTGAAATGGAATGGTTAAAATGAGCAGAAATGTTCTTAAAAGCTTCATATCCTCAGTGAGCAGAAATGTTCGTAAAAGCTTCATATCCTCAGTTTCTGATTTTGCAAAACCAGGCTGTTTGCAAAATCTTCAAGTTTTCAGATTCAGATTCTGATAAACTGATTCTGCATAAAACAGTGTTTGCAGAACCAATTTCTCAGAAGTTATAGCTAAAAGCACTTCAGAAACTGTTTCTGAGTGAAACGTCTTTGGAGGTGATTTTCAAAACAATTTTTTAGAATATATTTCTACATTTGAGAAGATTTTGCAAAATAGCATTAAAAAGAGAATGAAAAATCTATTTCTTAGAATCAACTTCTCAAATAAGATTCTCCAAGTTAGAAGCTTTTACAAACAGAAAAGCAGATTGATATATTGATATGAGAATACTAAATCGAAAATCAATGGATGCAGCTTGCAGCTTTAGACTTCATTGCTT
>JAYMSH010000327.1:0-11913 GCA_036897905.1 Aragoa cleefii | reverse complement strand
TGAAGGATACATGAAATGTCTAAAGGTAAGTAATAAAACACTTGCCGACCTTTACCTTTTACTCTAGGATACCCCAATAGAAATGAAATTTTAGTCTCATATTAACCAGCATTATGTGTCTATAATTTTAGAAGGGAGGTAATATAATTTAATTTAGCTTTTGGAGGGAGGGAGTATGACAATTCTTGGAAACACGGTGTATACTTCGATCTTTTGTAAAGGGTATTTTTTTGAACAAAGCACATAACTTGCAATTTAAAGGGTTTGTGGTAGTGAAGAAAACAATTTTATTTCTCTTATTATTTCTGGATCTAAATTCCAGTCAAAGATAGAGGAAAATGGGAAATAAAAAAAGGCTGGTTGTGGTGGTGGTGTGTTTGTGAGCGAAGTGCCATTTACGTGACTTAAACAAGTGTTCCCCCACCACCACCATCTATCTCCATTTATAACAGCAACAAATAGCAAGCAATACTCATAAATAAATATAGATAAATAATTAACTCTTTTTCCCCTCTTCTTTATCATGGCCATGATCAGTTAGTAGCTGTAGTCGTTACGCAATAGCACAAAGCCACCACCTATAACATTCCACGAAACGCAAACGCGAATAAATACAAAAAGACACACAATCAATCCTCTCTCTCTTCCTGTCCTGCCTTGCTTTTGTTGTGCAAAAGCAAACACTGCCAAATTCATTTATTGCTGTCCTTCATCCCTATCATCCCAATCATTTCCGCTTCTTCAAGCAAGAATCTCTCTTTCAGGTCTGTACATCTCTTTCCTCTCCCTTTGATCTGATTTTGATAGTGCATTGAGGTGGGTTCTTGTTTTTTAACTCAATTTTCTTGTGGGATTCTGTTTTTTCGTCGAATATGTTGTGATCAAGAAACACCAACATGCATTTCTCGTGCAACCCTTTTGTTTCATTCCCAAGATTCGATTTTTTTCTTTCCTTTCTGTATACAAATGGAACTGTTAGAACAATAATGGGTTCCTCATTTACGGCAATGGTGACTTGAACCACGCTTCACTGTCACCGGATTTGAATTTTGTTAACCTTGTTTAAGATAATAGTCAAATGATTAAGAGAAGAAGCAAGAAAGGGAAATGAACATTTCATCAAAGTAGGTGAATGCAGGAGGAAAAAGAATTGAGTATTTTCTTTTTCTACTTTTTTAATGTTATTTTCTACTGAAGCCTAACTAATTGAGTTCGGTTGGTTGACCTAACATGGTTGAAAAGTATTGTTTTTATTATTTATTAAACGGCTAGTTACGTTCTTGATGATGGCTATTTGTGATGATGATTATTATATGTGAATGAAATCTGTTTCTTTCTTTAAGTTGGGGCTTTGAATATTCTTATAGGGATGGAAGAGAGTGAAGATACTCACACTGTTTGAGGCTTCCAAGTTTTGACTAAAGAGAGAAAAAAGAGGAAAATGAGCATCCACAAGTTTTTGTTCTTCTTGGCAATTTTAATGTCTAGTAGTATTCTGTTGCTGCTAGCAAGAGCTGAACCTATTGAGGATAAGCAAGCGTTGCTCGATTTCATTAATAATGTCTACCACTCCCGGGGTTTGAACTGGGATGAGAGGACTTCAGCTTGCAATAGCTGGACCGGGGTCACTTGTAATCATGATAACGCGAGAGTTATAGCGGTTCGATTGCCTGGGATTGGTTTCAGAGGCACTATTCCTGTGAATACGCTTAGCCGGTTATCGGATCTTCAGATCTTGATTCTTAGATCCAATAGCTTTACAGGGCCTTTTCCAGCTGACCTTTTGAAGCTTGGGAACTTGATGGGTCTTTATCTTCAGTACAATAATTTTCAGGGTCCTCTTCCATTGGATTTTTCGGTTTGGAGGAACCTCTCGGTGTTGAATCTGTCAAATAATCATTTTACGGGGAGTATCCCGTCTTCAGTGTCGAATTTGACTCATTTGACTGCTCTGATTCTTGCTAATAACTCGCTTTCTGGTGATATCCCTGATCTTAATATCCCTAGTTTTCAAATGTTAGATTTGTCCAACAATAATCTTTCTGGAGTCGTCCCTCAATCTCTTTTTAGATTCCCTTCGGATTTTTCCCTCAATAATATCTCACCTGAAAATTCTCCGTCTCCTGTTGCTCCCCCCATAGCCTCACCAATGAGGCATTCGTCCAAGTTTAGTGAATCAGCTATTCTTGGAATTGTTATTGGTAGTTGCGCATTGGCGTTCGCTTCTATCGCGTTGCTATTGATACTTACCAATAGAAAGAAGAAGGATAAAGATATGCCAACCGCAGCTACATCCCAAAAGAAAGCGAAATCTTCCAGGAAAATGGTTTCCGAGAATCTTGGTCAGAATAGCAGGTTAACGTTTTTCGAGGGGTGTAATCTTGCATTTGACCTTGAAGATTTGTTAAGGGCTTCTGCTGAGGTTCTTGGTAAAGGAACGTATGGTACTACGTATAAGGCGGCATTAGAGGATGCAACTACAGTCTCAGTGAAGAGATTGAAGGAAGTTGTGGTGGGTAAAAAGGACTTCGAGCAGCAGATGGAGCTTGTTGGAAGTATAAGGCATGAAAATGTGGCTCCATTGAGGGCTTTTTACTATTCTAAGGATGAAAAGCTCGTGGTGTACGACTACTACAATCAGAGAAGTGTATCAGCTTTGCTACATGGTTTGTTTAAGCATTTCTGCCCTTCCATCTCGTTACATTACTTAGTATTTTTCTTTTATTTGAATTTTACTCGTGTTGTTAGCATATAAGCTACTACTGCTGATTTTAGTTCTCTACTTCTTGGTATGTGTTTGACAAATGCTTTTTGAAATCACTTCTTACCTGCTTATGATGAAAGTTTAGTACTTTTCGAAAAAACTGTTTGACACTTCTTTTAAGCGTTTAGTTCAATTATAGAAAGCATTTGCTAAAACTCCCTTTGTAGAATCTGAACATAATTCCAATAAAGAGAAACAGAATCGGTTTTGTTCGTCCAGCTTTATATTAGGAAATATTTTAACATAGTGGCTAAAAGTCTAATAAGTTCTTCACATTTGCAGCGAAAAGAGGTGAGAATCGCACTCCTTTAGACTGGGAAACGCGGGTAAAGATTGCAATCGGTACAGCAAAAGGTGTTGCTCACATCCACTCACAAAGTGGCGGAAAGTTTGTTCATGGAAATATAAAGGCCTCCAACATTTTCCTCAACTCCAAACAATACGGCTGTGTTTGTGATCTCGGCTTCGCAACATTAATGAGCCCGATCTCACCTCCGGTAATGCGCACAGCAGGTTACCGTGCTCCGGAAGTCACAGACACTCGGAAAGTATCGCAGGCATCTGACATCTACAGCCTTGGGGTCGTTCTATTAGAGCTTCTCACCGGGAAGTCTCCAGTCCATGCTTCGGGCGGTGAAGAAATCGTTCATCTCGTACGGTGGGTAAATTCCGTCGTTCGTGAGGAATGGACTGGTGAAGTGTTTGATGTGGAACTGTTGAGGTATCCTAACACAGAGGAAGAAATGGTGGCGCTTTTGCAAGTAGGCATGCGTTGCGTGACAAGGATGCCGGAGCAGAGGCCGAGAATCGGGGACGTGGTGAGAATGGTGGAGGAGATTAGAAGTGGGAATACACCTTCTGCAGGAAAAAGATCTCCAGCAGGTTCAACCCCTTGTCTACCTCCACATGGGGCTGAAATTGGATCCTCCAATTCTCTTAATCATTAAACTCTATCGTATTGTAAATTAGTTCTAGGTGACCTAGTTTTGGCTGTTTTTCTTGAATTATGAACTGACAAGTTGTTCAATTGGAAAATTATACTTGTCACATGGTTTGTTATTGCTTAAATTCTTTATTTTCCATTTTTCATTGGTTAAGTTCGTGCTTCGGATGTGATTAACTTTACCTTTAATACAGTTGAAATTTCAGTTTGTTCATCTAATGTAATTCATATATTTCGGTATACATACGGATTTGGGTAGCAACAGACCTTATCTACCGCTCCCTAGGTTCACCCATGCTGTTATGTCCGCATCTGATTCCGTCTTAGGCTCTGCTCACTTTGTCTGATAAGAGCTGAACTCAATTGAATGGATCTAAACTGAACTGAATTATGTAGAGTTTTTCTACAATGATATGAATGAACCGATCTGAATTGAATTCATCGTTTTTTTAAAAGTTGACGAACAATTAAACAACATATAGATATGCTTTTTCTATGTACTTCATACATCAAATACATAGATTTAAGTTTAATAAAATATATAGTCTGGATAAAGAGAACCTCTGTTGAAATTTTAAGTGTCACAAGAAGCTCAAGCTACAGAAAGATACATGTTCCAGAGGCTAAACACCATGAACTGGATCCTATCTAAAGGGCTCCTTTGAACAACTTAATACAAATAGTTATCTGGCAATTATAATGAGAAAAGAGTACCAGCTAGTCTTTAGGGAATACATGATGCTGGTAGAAAACAACTGTCTACACTCGAGGCTCCCCGTGAATGGGTTTTCTATTTCCCGATCTTCATGTACCTGCATTAATCAGCCCCAATGACATCGAAAATTTAATTTCAAAACAGTGCATATGGATATATAACATACTAGCAATTGATAACTTGTTCTGAAAGTTACTGAGAATATACGAAAATATGCCTTTCAAAGCCGAATGATGTCTCTCTTTTTTTTACTTGAAGTATCTTAAACAAAATTCCAGAAATGATTGCTGTAAGACTAAAAAGCTAGCAAGCATATCTACCTGATGAGCCTCTTGGTGCATATAGTTACTGTCACGTATAGCCAATCTCAGATCTTACTCATATAGCCAAACTAGGTATTCTCCATGATCTCTTGAACAACAAAGGACCTACGACAACCCAGAACCCAACAACGTAACCCAGTACCGCCGAGATGAAATATTCCTTGACCAGAGATTGGATCATACTGAAACCCTCATCATCTTTCTGGTCATCAATAGTCCCCCGAGCAGACGGCCTAGGGTCCTCTCCTGGGCAGTTCAGCAGAGGATCCCCGCAGACTTGGTTATTAGGAGGATATGCAGATGCGTTGAAGGTCTGTAAACTGAGTACCCTTTGGTATTTGACCTGAAAGATCGTTGTTTGACAAGTTCAAGACAGCCAACCGGTATAACTCTGCAAGATCAATTGGAATCACACCCGAGAGCTCATTTCCAGACAGATCGAGAACTTCTAACTCTTTCATCCGACCAATATCTGAATCTATATTTCCTGTCAAATGATTTCTCGAAAGATTCAAAGAAACTAGTCTGCTCAAAAGGGAAACTTGTGGTGGAATGTTCCCAACTAGTTTATTGCTCGAAAGATCAATAAGTTTGAGAAGTCCAAGTGGATGTTTGTACTGTGACTCCTGCCTTTTCCACTCAACTGTGGCATAGTTAACGTAGCCCATAGTGTTATAATAAACTTCAGGACCATTGGTCATGTCAGTCAACTAGTCGTTAGTAATTCCAACCAGAGAAGTGAAGTTCTGGAAGCATTGTGGGATTGCACCTGATATACTGTTCAGTGATAGATCGAGGACTTGAATACGTGAGAGGCGACAAATTTCTGGAGGTATCATACCGTAGATGTTATTGTTTCTAAGACTCAGAAAAATAATTCTCCTGACATCTCCCAGCCAAGTCGGTATACTTCCTGTTAGCTCATTTCTTCCACCATCAATCAACATGAGATTTGATCAATTCTTCAACGTGGAGGGCAAGTTCCCCGTCAAACTATTAGCAAAAATTCAATATCACAAGGCTGATGAGAGAGCCAAAACTATGTGGAAGATGGCCAGAAAAAATTATTGTTAGCCAAATTCAGAATTCCTAATTCCGTCATGTTATCCCAACAGTCTGAAAGCTTTCCTGAGAAATGATTACTTGAGAGGTCCAGTACTTTCAACCAATCATACTTGAGTCTGCATATCGATCGAATTGTCCCACTAAACATATTATGGGAGAGCTGTAATAACCTAGATTGGGGATAAAATAACGTGACAGGACCCGACAAGTTATTGTAGCTAATATCTATGTAGGTAAGAAGACTCTCGCTGAAATTCGATGAAAAATCAGCAGTCACACCCCTCAAACCGTTGTGGGAGAGGTTTAAGTAACTAAATTGATGAGACCAATCCCAGAACCAACTAGGGACCTCCTCTGAGATTCCAGCAAATGAGAGATCGAGATATGCTAGACGACGCTGAGTTTGAAGCCATGAAGGGAAACGAGGCGCCATGTTGCAACCTCCCAGGAATGTATAACTCAGCTGAAAAGGGGGAATCCAGTTCGGAGTGAAGTTCAAAGCTACTAGTGAATTGAAAGATATGAAGATCTGTCAGTTTATCGAGTGTAGAGAGATGAACCTCGGAGATGGTGCCCTCCAGGGAATTGTATGAAAGGTCTAGTATTTCAAGATTGGTAAGTTGGCTGATGCTTGTAGGAAGTTTACCTGTTAGGTGATTATGGTCGAGATGCAATATCCGCAACGAAGAAAACGCTGCTTTCAGGTCTGGAAATGGTCCTTCAAATTTATTAAAGGACAAATCGAGTGTAGATAACAAAGAGAGATTAGAAATCCATGTTAGGTGTCCGGCAAATTGATTATCATACAACATGAGTGTAGATAATGAAGTGAGCTTAGAAAGCCAAGTGAGGTCCTTGTTTGTTCGACGATGGTTATAAGAAAGATCGAGTACCCTCAAGTTGGTTAGGTTTCCCAGCTGATAGGGGACATCACCAGAAAAATTATTTGCAGAGAGACGCAGGTGTTTTAATGTCACAAGGGAACCAATGAAGTCAGGGATTATATTCCCTCCGAAATCATTGTTATTAAGGTCTAAGGAATTTAAATGAAGAAACTCGAGCAGGCCCGGCCTAGTCTCACCTCTTAACCCGTATAGCTCGAGCCCAATAACATGGACGGTCGTGTTGCTGCACTCGACACCACCCCAATTGCAGCAGTCGTTGTTGTTGTTGTTGTTGTTGTTGTTGTCTTTTTCACCTCCCCGTGATGAGAGATGATCGTAGTCATCAATAAGGCCTTGCTTGAGAGTGAGAAAGGCTTCCCTCTCCTTGTCTTTACACATTATAACAATCGCTTCTTCATTCTCAACTGCTGTCCCTGACGTAAATGGAGAATCGTTTTCACTGCACAGCAAAACAAACAATATCATAATTAATTTTTATAGCTTCATAGTTTTATAAATTTTTTTGTTTTCCCCTAGAATTTTTTGTTGGAGTGTTTAAGGATAGAAGAAATGAGAGCTCAAAAAGAGATACTTCTATATGATGTTTCTTTCTCAAGCTAAAATGGTCTTTACAAAGACTAGTCATTTTATAACAAAGAAATTCAGATTGATGAAGATAATAATAGAAAGTTGGTCTCTTATCAGATAGACCACAGGATTTTTAGATCAACCCCACAGCGACTGGACTGAAGAGAGGCTAATTTTGCAAGGCCCAGAACTTCTAAGTTACAGACTTACAGGAAACCACAGGACTTTGAGGCCACTTATTATAACTTCACCAATTAATGTCATACAAACTATTTAAAGTTTACTTGCTGATACTTCTCCGATTTATTGTGGTGCCAACTTTGTACATCCGTAGATGATTGATGGCTATGGCTAATTAGGCAATTAGATGGTGGAATTTGAACGTTACAGATTATATAAAATACCTTGAAATAGAACAAAAGGACTTGCTGAAATGTAGATCAAACACTGAGCATCTGCACCAATGTGAGCCGAAAACCAAAGCATCCAAGACCAATGGATGTAAGGTTTAATCTTTGATCTCTTCCAGAGAATGAATGTTAAATGTTTCCAATCCGGTTTCGATCTATGCTTTCCTGACGTGGATGCTGTGAGTGGATTGTAATCTCCAGATAGGCTGTCTTCCCCTTTGAACTAGGGCAACGGGTTCGCCTCATTTCACCATTCTTTGAGGATGCGAAGCAACACACGGGGTGAGAAGAACGTCGTAATGTTCATTTATCTCCTGTAAACAAGAACTCATTTGTAATGCGCAATTTGATAACTGAATTTAGATCACACAGATAGGAGATAAATTGTGGATACAGGACGAAATCCAGCGTGGTTTTTGTTGGGGTTACGTTTATACATATGAAACAGGGGAATTAAAAACTGGTTTCCATAAAATTATATGCAGTTTTCTGCAATCTCAACATTCACGAAATCCCAAAAGCTCAGGTCCTTTGTTTCCTAAAATTTAGTCATTTACCGAATCTTAGATATTTTCACTTCATATTCTATGGGAAACAAAACATTCTAAAGAACCAGAGAAATGTTATCTACAACCACAGCCACTTAGTGGTTTCCTGCATGAAGACCTCAATAGTAGCAAGCACAAATGACTTTTACAAAGTCACTGATGAGATAAGAATTGCTGGACTGAACAAAAGTTAGTGTAGTCAAGGCCCAAATTGTGAGTTAATCTAGACAGACTCTCATGATCACATTTTCCAAGTCAAGTTGAATCCTCCATGTACCACAAATACTTGGTCCTCTTTTTCCCCCTTTTTTTCTTGAGAAACACCACAAAATATGCCAAAAAAATTCTACAGAAACTGATTTGAAGATTTTTATGTTTCAACTGATTTTTAAGCAATGCCAGACTTGTAAACATTTGTTTAGAAACTGTTCTCATCCATTGTTAAAATCTTGTCAATTTTGATTGCACAAGTTCCGGGAAAAAAACAAAACTGGATATCTGGATTAAAAGAACCTCAGTTGAACTTTCAAGTGTTGCAAGAAGCTCAAGCTACTACCACAGTAAATATACTTCAAATGCAGTAAGGGCTCCTTTTACTTTTAACAATTCAGGGGTAAAAATGACATTTTACCGCACTTTCATAAGTCCGAATCGCACCCTTCAGAGCGTGTGATGCACAAAATCGGGAGGAAGGGGTCGCGCTGCACCTTTCACAACAATACACGGGGTCTCTCCGGCTATTTAAAGTTTACAGAGGGTCGCGTTGCACATTTTGCAACAATATTTCTACTTTTTAAAAAAAAAGGTAAGGGGTAACGGAACTTTATGAACAATACAGTAGGCAAAATAGGAGAAAACTCTATGTATATATACATTCAAATGTAACTCAAGTGATACAAGAAGTTCAAGCTGCACCTGCAGTATATTTAACTCAAATGCAGAAGACGCTAAACAACATGAACTGGATCCTATCTACAGGCTCCTTTGAACAACTTCATACAAATACTACTTATCTAGCAACAAGAATAAGAAAGAGGATCATTCACACAAGCTGGTCTTTATAGAATACATGAGGCTATAGCTGGGTAGGAAACATATTGTTTACACTCAAGGCTCCCTGTAAGCGGTTTTGCTGCTTCCTGCTCTTCATGTACCTGCATTAATTAGCCCCAGTGACATCGAAAAATTGATTTCAAAACAGTGCATATGGATATAGAACATACTAGTAATTGATAACTTGTTCTGAAAAGTTACTGCAAGTGACTGAAAAAGAAAAATTGCTGTTACATGGAAACATACTTGTGAAGCAGATGAGCCTGGTTGTGCAGATAGTTACAGTCACATATAGCCATTCTCCGATCTTACTCAAGTGGCCAAAGTAGGTATTTCTCCCTGATCTCTTGAATAACAAAGGGCCTACAAAAACCCAGAACCCAAACAATACCCAGTATCGCTGACACAAAATAATCCTCAACTAGAGATCGAATCAAATTGAGACCCTCATCTTCTTGGTCATCAATATACCCCTGATTTCCACAAGTAGCAGCAGACGGCCTAGAGTCCTCTCCTGGGCAGTTTGGCAGAGGATTCCCTCAGAGTTTGTTATTACCAGCATATGCAGATGCGTTGAAGGTCTGTAACTGAGTACCCTTTGGTATTTCACCTGAAAGATCGTTGTTTGACAAGTCCAAGACAGCCAGCAGATATAACTCTGCAAGACCAATTGGAATTACACCCGTGAGCTCATTTCCAGACAGATCGAGAACTTCTAACTCTTTCATCTGGTCAATGTCTGAATTTATATTTCCTGTCAAATGATTTTTGGAAAGATTCAAAGGAACTAATCAGCTCAAAAGGGAAACTTGTGGTGGAATCTTTCCGACTAGTTCATTGCTAGAAAGATCAATGAGTTTGAGAAGTTCAAATGGATTCTTGTAGTACGACTCATGCCATTTCCACCCAATGATGGCACTAACGTAGCCCACATATACATAAATTTGTTCGTTGGTAAGTCCAGAACTAGAGATCATGTCAGTTGACCAGGCGTTAGAAATTCCAAGCAGAGAAGTGAAGTTTTGGAAGCATAGAGGGATTGTTTCTGATATATCGTTAAGTGATAAGTCCAGGACTTGAATACCTGAGAGGCGACAAATTTCGGAAGGGATCCTACCAATGATATTATTATGTCGGAGGCTGAGAAATCTAATCTCATTGAAATTTCCTAACCAAGTCGGAATACTTTCTGTTAGCTAATTTCTTCCACCATCAATCAACAGGAGTCTTGAACAATTCTTCAAAGTGGAGGGCAGCTCCCCCGTCAAACTATTATTGTGGAAATTCAATATCATGAGGCTGATGAGAGACCCAAAACTATGCGGAAGATGTCCAACAAAATTATTGTTAGCCAAATTCACAACTTGTAATAGGGTCACGTTATCCCAACAGTCGGGAAGCTCTCCTAAAAACTGATTACTTGACAGGTCAACTACTTCCAACCAATCGTACCTTATTCTGTATATCGATAGAATTGATCCACTAAACATATTTTGGGAGAGCAGCAATGTGTTTAAGGAATAATGGAAGAGGACCTGAGAAGTTATTGTAGCTAATATCTATGGTGGTAACAATGAAACTGAATGTTGGCTGAAATTGGGTAGGATTGTCACTGAAATTGGATGAGAAATCAGCAATCACGCCACTCAAACTGTTGTGGGAGAGGTTAAAGTGAGTAAGATTTTGAGACCGATTCCAAAGCCAATCAGGGACTTCACCTGATATACCATCAGAAGAGATCAAAATATGTGAAACTGAGCTGAGTTTGAAGCCACTTAGGGAAATGAGGTCCCACATTGCAACCCCCTAGAATTATAGTGTCCAATTGAAAAGGTGGTATCCAGTCGGACGCGTGGTTGAAAGCTAGTGAATTGAAAGATAGATCAAGATATGTTAAGATATGGAGTGTCGAGAGATGGATTTCCGAGATGGTGCCTCCTAAGGAATTGTGAGAAACATATAAGTATCCAAGATTGGAAATTGGCTGACGCTTGCAGGAATGTCACCTGTTAGATTATTATGGTCGAGACATAATTTGCACATTTAAGAAAATGCTTTCAGGTCCGGAAATGATCCTTCAAATTGATTGTTGGACAAATCGAGCTAAGATAACAGAGAGAGATTAGACAGCCATGGAATAGGTCCTTTAAAATGATTATAGGACAAATCGAGTTCGGATAACAAAGAGAGATTAGACTGCCACGGAACAGGCCCTTCAAATTAAATTATCAGACAAATCGAGTGCAGCTAATGAAGATAAGTTAGAGAGCCACGTAACCGGTCCTTCAGATTGATTTAAGGACAAATCAAGTGTGGATAATAAAAAGAGATTAGACAGGCATGGAACCCGTCCTTCGAATTGATTATAGGACAAATCTAGTGCAGCTAATGAAGATAGTTTAGAAAGACAAGTGAGATCCTTGGATGTTAGGTAATTACCAGAAATATAAAGTTTCCTCAAGTTGGTTAAGTTCCCCATATGACAGGGGACATCACCAGAAAAACTATTTCCCCGTATAACCCGGGATTCTAGTTTCTCAAGGGAACCGATGTATTCAGGGATTTTATTCCCGCCAAAATCACTGTAACTAATGTTCAGCGAATTTAAATGACGCAACTC
>JAYMSH010000326.1:0-11928 GCA_036897905.1 Aragoa cleefii | reverse complement strand
ATCAAATTCTTGATAATGGGAAAAAACCAAATCATTCTACTTTTCCTGTAGGTGCTCACATCTGGAGTGAAACTAGAACTGTGTTCTTCAGCTTCCTTGTTGTGTAACATGGGAGGGAACTCAATTCCAGTTTTTGGCTCAATTGTCTTTTTAGACCAAGCTAAATGTTGAAAATAAAGTTCACTGCGGGGTCCACAACCCGGATTTTCAATATCACATGGTCTTTGATCTACGCATTTTTGTGTTTCCACGGAACTTCTCTCAAATGGAAAGGCTACCGCATTTGAACTAAAGAGCACGAAAATTCATCAAATGACGAGGACAGTATACAAAAATGAGACAAGAAAAGAGAAGGGAAAAATGAGCTTACTAATTAGTGAACGGAGGCACCATTGCAGCTGCCAACGATAGCATTGGAAACGATTGTAAATGTTCAGCTTCTCTACAAATTTGTTTAAGAGCAGAACTGGATATCTTGCCAAATGAAAATTGGTTTGCAGATTTTCTTCTGCCTTTTGACTTCCAAAATAATTGCGTTAAGTCGCACTTCGTAGAAGTGCTCTTTACTACGGTTGAACTTGTGGAACAATGAGAATGAGAACCAAAATGATCTCCCGGTATCTTGCCACTGATATTAGAACTTGATCCACTGGCAAGCCATAGAACTACAACACCAGCGAACTTTGAAACACAGCTGAAAGCTTCTTGAAGCGCTAAACTTCCAGGCACATAAAGATATCTTGAATTGTCGATGAATGAAGCAATGTGGAAGAGCCATTCGCCTCCTAAACCATCTGGCAGAAGTGGATCCCCACCATCTGGTCCAACGAATAATAAAAAATCATTCCTCATATTATCAAGCTCCAACCAAGAAAACTTGTACAATTATCGCTCTCCAACGTCTCCTGGAGCCGAAGCGGATAACAATACCTGCTCAAGATTTTACAGGAATAAAGAAAAGATTCAGAACATTAGAAAACAAAACGTTCCATGCGTATTACGATTCTAGCCTTTTCTCTTATTAATTATATTAAGGGATTCTATAAGGGATCATCAACTAGTTCCTCCACGGTCACAGGGTCGAATCAAGAAACACCCTTTCTACGAAAACACAAGGGTAAGGCTAGGACGCCTATAACACGCCCACCCTTGCAGAGCCGGGGAGCGCTTATCACATCATATTTACACATTACAAAAGGTTCAGGTATCATACAATGACGAGGCTAATGTAATCTTTATCAAAATAAACCATAAAAGACAACATTCGTACAATTAACTTCAGATACTAAGAAACATAATGTTCAAGTACTTGGAATTGAAGATGTAAATAGAGCAAAAATTACATATGAATGGCATAATAACACAAACTAATAGAAGGCAATTGAGATCAAGAACAAAAAATTGCGGCATTATCGATGATAAGTACAAATTCATGATCAATCAATCTTAACGAAAAATAAATTCTGCCCAATTGAGAAAAGAATTAACCTGTTTCAGCTCCAAGATCACAATCTGGAAAAACAGCAGAATCACACAAATAACGAATTCGGTTGGAACAAGTTTCTTGGACGGGGGAAAGAAAATGGGTTTAGAATCCTTAATGATTATTATTTAACAATATTTTCCAAAAGAAAAGATTTTGATCAGGGTTTGGCAAAACGAAGAAAAGGTGGAATAGAATATGCCTTTTGTTTTTCAATCAATGGTTTTTCCCGAGAAACACAATACAGAGAAGAAAGGAGAAAGTTTCAATATTTCTTTCCTTTTCTCATTTCTTTTCTATAAAGTGATTCTGACACAAAAAATGTTCCTTTTTTTAGACAATCTTCATTGTTTGTTTTATTTTAATTTGTAATAATGATAATAATAATTAATAACACAAGAAAATAAGGTGGGAAAGAAGCAAAATATATAAGAAAAAAGGATAACTCAGAGAGGAAAACAAGAAAAATCTTTGACCTTTGTAATTGTGTGTTTTATATTCTAAAAGAAATATAAGAAATTAAACAAATTGTTGGTCCCAGTTGCATGAACTTCGATTCTTCCGCTCCTTCTTTATGGTCTTTGTTCATTCTATTTCTTGCTAAGCAAACGAATTTTATGACTATGAGTTTCTCAAATTGTTGCTTCAATATGGGTCTCTAGTTTGAAAAAGATTCAATGCCCCACTCGAATTCTAATTAAAGAGAATAAATCGACGATATATTTAGTTTTTTTGTCAATAAATCTTAAGGCGTAAATTTTAAATTCAATTGTTCCAAGTGACATTACACTGTGATATAAGTATGTCACACACACACACCAAGTGGCTTATGATGTAAATCCATTCGATCCGACTTTTGGTTTGTTTAATAGGCAAAAGGCTACTCACGAGTATGACCCAATTTGGTCATGAAATGACGGTGGAGTATCACAAGATATATACTGCTCTAATTATTATTTAAAAGAGTTTCTTGATGAAAAACGTTCTTTACATAGCAGCTTCCATCCACCTCTAGGTGGTTGGAGATTGGGCTTATACATGCAATGCCACAAGTTCGATCTACTCCGGTTCATGAAGGAGCCGGTAGGGAGGCGGGACCGGGGACTAAAGAGCTATCTATCCAGGCAAGCACGGTCAATTCATGGTTGAGGGTTAGCTCATTTCCACCTAAAATCACATGACATGATGGGAGGTTAGTTCAAAACTCCCAAGTAGTGATTGTAAGTTTGTAATTAAGTAGTCATCCTTTTGCAATGAAAGAGCCTACTTCTCCCAACTCTCATGTGATTTGCATGTCATATTCTGTCTGTCTATACTTATTCACCAAAACGATGAATATATATATATAACTCCAAAAATGATGACCAAAGATGGCTGTAAAGTGGGTCAAGATTATTGTCGATTGCCGACCATAGAACCTGCCGACATGCCACTTGTACACTAACGTTAACTTCCGTGTCATTTACCATAATGAAATTGTTAGAAATTGCGTACATGAAGAGATATTGTAAAATGTCTTTATCATAATGAGGATCAATCGCAAGCAAGCTTAGAACAAAACTAGAAAATAGAAACGTATACATTAGATACACAAGGACTGAAAATCACGCATTTATATTGAAGAAGAATATAATTTATTCTGAATAATTCACATACTTTAGTTTACCATTTTTTCACGATTTTTAGAGTAGTAGAAAATTTCCGTAACGAGTTATATGAGTCACTCACATACCTTACTGATACCAAAGTACAATAAGTTGAAGCCCTTCCTGGGTATGAAACTTACATTATATGGGTAGTAATTGATTGGTCCAAAATGAATGTGATATACAGCCTGATCACCTCATTTATAGATAGTAATGAACATGACTAATATAATGTTAAAACGATTTATCCATGGGAAGTTTCCCGCTGGAAACCAGCCAAGAAAAGCAAATGTACAGTAGCTTTTCTAGAGTATAGTATCATTGAAACTGTGGATTAAGAACAAGCTGCTCTTTGTCAAACCTCAGCTATCCAAAACAACTCCTCAATGAATGGATGTTCCGCTTGTGCCAGTCACAACAAACCTGCCTCCAATAGATTTCGCCTTCTCAGTGTCTCATCTACGAGCTTGAAAGTCTTCTTCACAAGTTTCTGATCCAGGGCAGTGGTTCTGTAGATCTTAAATACCCGGTCAACACGATCAGGGGCAGTGCTCTGGAAATACAACTCCTCAAACTTTTTCTTCACAAATCTGAGAGCACAGTAAAAGTTTCACAGCAATGAATAAACAGTCGCACTAAATAGTTACACTATGTATTGCCAAAATTATTGAACTTTTCAGTCTAGCTGCCAATTTATATCTGAGGCAAACGAAACCTAGTCAAAATAGAATCTGACACATGTAGAAGTTTTGGATGTTTATCCTCTTCTATACCAGAAATTATACGGAGGTCTCTCAAATACTGGGATGAGTAAATGGTTGTCATTACCACTGGTTTACCAACAGCAGCTGGTGAATGATAACAGACTAACAGTTATCACACCAGTCCCAAAAATGTCAAAAAAAAAAAAGTGCAGATTTTCAAATTACCATACACATGTATGGTTATCATTGACTACAGTTTTTGCATCAAATCTTTACTTTACTGAGTTGAGTATCTCAGTTATTTACAGTTTAACTAACATTTCATTAGCTAAAGGTTTCAGCAGGCAACACATCAAATGAATTTTAACCTTTTCTTCTCGAACTTTCTTTCTTTTATATGTTTTATTTTACTTAAGAACTGTAGACCTGAAGAGGCAGTAACGCCAAACAACCAGATTCCACACACTTTACTGATTGATGTAAACTGTGATATGATAATGCATGCGCTTGGTTCATAAAAAACCTCTATTAAAATAAATTGTTGATTCTTTCATCAGTTCTGTCAGAGTTGATTCTGGAAACACAGAAAGATTTGCTTATAACAGTGAGTCAGTGACCACTTGTAATGGTATGGTAATGATAAATTTTCTTTACCATTAAAATAAATTAAGTGCTAAAGCAGTAATTTTCAACAGTACCGCCGATGCTCCCTTGAAATAATCGTCTAAACCTTTTCCGTAATTCCAAGAGAAGGATGGACAGGTTCTTACTCATATGCATGCTCTACTTCTTGTTTTCCGGTGGAAACTGGCTGGTAATCCTTGAACCACTCACATTCATTTAACGGAACCTACATAAAAGGGCAATATGATTCCAATCTAGTCGACATGGTACAGCAGAGAACAACTTAAACCTTTTGTGTACTTACTTTCAGAACCTTCTTTTCAAACAAATCAAATTTGTTGAGAAATAGCATAAATGAAGTTTTCTGCATAGAAGAAACAGAAAAAGGTCATCTAGGGATCTGGCAATGCATGGAAAACCAAACTATGTCATACACTCCTGTACAATATCAAGGAGATTACCTCGAAGCAAGGTTGCTTGAGGACCCACTCAAAGAGTTCCTTTGTCTCTACCATCCGGTTCTTACTGTCATCCTCAAAAAGAGTTTTATCGTACCTGAAACACATTGATGGGAACTTGAGATATTATCGTAGATCATTTTAGCCAAATTAATGTCACTTCTCTTGTTCTATGTCCAAAAGTGAATGTAGAAGCAACTCAAAGTTGTCTATGATTGAACATGCATAGAGCTATAGAAATGTGATACACCATTGCTAAATAATAGAATTAGTAGGATAAAGAAGTTATTTTTTCTGATTCAAATAAGAATAAAGGGTGATATCATACTCGCTTATGGCTGCACAAAATATGACAGCTGTCACGCCCTCAAATAAATGAATCCATTTTCTTCGTTCATTTCTCTGGCCTCCGACGTCAAAGAGACGATATACTTCTCCACTCTTCTTGCTGTGTCCAACAGGGCTGCAAAGATTCAAAAAATTAGAAACTGTTCCAACAGATCGCTCCTGAAGAGATTGGATGTTCAAGCATGCGTATTTTATAAAGCAGAAATTAAATATTTTCTCTTAGAAAAGTAAAATGCAAGCAGAAAGCCATTGACACCAATAGGAAATGGTTGTTCCTACAGGTGATATGCCATAATATTCATCATATTGTTCTGAAAAATACGCCAAGATGTACTATAAGTATGCCAACACGCCCTTTTGGTACCATAACTTTCACACTACCACAAAAGGTACTACAAGTAACGAAAAAGTCTAATTTATGTACTCCGGGCAAAAATTCAGCCGGAAACCGACACGAATTGGGTACAGATTCAAAATTAGATTAAATTCGTTCCCAATTCGGCAAATCAGTACTTAATTCGCTGGCCGCCACCACCACGACCGATCTGCTGTTGCAGATCGGAAATTGGTGGTGGTGGTGGTCAGTGGTCACCCCACCAGCGATCTACTAACAGCAGATCGGAAATGGTGGTGGTGGTGGTGGTCCACCACTGTTTTTTATTTTTTTTATTAATTTGCCAAATTGGGGGTGAATTTAACCTAATTTTAAGAGCGTCCGGCCACGTGGCATATTCCGGCATAATTCGTCGCCGGAGTACTTAAAGTAGATTTTTTACGTACTTGTGGTACTTTTTGTGGTAGTTGAAAACATATGGTACCAAAAGGGCGGGTAGGCATACTTATGGTAAATTTTGCAGTATTTTTTCATATTGTTCTCATTCAAAATTATATTACAGACTTTGAGAAACATTAACCTCAAGATACAATAACACAAGTTTTTACACTTCTAGATGGGTGTTGGAAGGGAAATTACTTCACTAGCAATATAGCCATAAATACCATGGAATATAAGAGCAGTACATGTTCATTATACAGTTGGATGACAGAAACTTTGGTTTATTGATGATAAGGAAAGAGGACACTTTGCCACGAATAATCATCGTGCAGGTGGTTAAAGAAAAGAAAAAAAACTTTGGTGCCAGAGGGAAAGAGAACCAGAAATCACCTGAACTGAATTTCTACAACACCAGTTGTTCGAACCCTGGCATAAAGAACATCTTCCTACATTATGATAAGTACAGTAAACAAATAAATTTATATGGTTATATGAAAAGTACAATAGCTCTAAATGATGGGAAAAATAAAATAATAACAAAGAAAAGAGGCATCCAATATCATGAGACGAAATGGTTCCGCCAATAATAATACTCAAAATAAGCAATTAAATCACAGTTGAAATTTATGTCCTGGGAAGCAGAATCTGTTCAGAATGTGTAACTTGAAGTATAACTTCAGATCACAAAATGGAACAATCAAGAAAAGAGTTATCATAGTATCTTTGTCGATAAGGATTGAACTAAACCTAAATCATCTGCAGTAAGTGCCTTGTTTGAGATCTTATTACGCAGGCCACCCCAATGAAACATCTAGCAACAGAGCCATACAATCTTCAAACTCCCACAAATTGGTGTTTTCTCTAATTTAAGTTAATGTATAACACCACAGCAGATAGAGTAGGGAACAAAGCCATTCGTACTAAGCTATGTGCAGCACTCAGCCACAAGCACCCACAGAAGAGAAGATACAAGAGAAATGATTAAGATGCTTTGACCACGTATGGTGCAGGCGTATAGATGCACGGGCCTGACAGAAGTACGTGGAGAAGACTAACGCTTGCACTTCGCCCCGCATGATTCTGTTATCGGTTCATGTAGAATACCCCGATTTATTGGGATATAAGGCTCAGCTGTTGTTGTTCCAACTGACAATATGTTTTCTCAAAGCAGTATAGAAATCACTTCATTTCAGACAAGTCCATGTCTTTAACACTTTGACAAAATAAATCTTATGTTTCCAAAATTCAAACAAGGGGCAAAAAAGAAAGAAAAAAAGCTGCGCGTTTTTACATAAAATCAGATCTTATAAATCAAGATAGAAATTATCCATGTTCTTCAGATCCTTCTATAACGGGCTAGACCTAAAAGCATATTTCTACTCTTTTTATATTGAAATCAAGGTTTCACTTTCATAAGAAAATCTATCGTTTTTCCTAGATGATTTCTGTGAACTTGAATGAGGCAACACGAAAAGGAATACATACACAAGCACTCATCAGCATACCTTCGTAGGAACATAGTCCACGTCAGACAATCTTTCCAAGTTTTCCATGAAATAATGGGCACAATCAGGAACTTGAAGTTCATTACCTTGCATATATATTTCCTACCAATTAAAGTCAAACATCTGAGTTGATGAATATATTTTGAGCAATTCAAAAACTCAAAGATTTGCCTAAGCATTTTCGATAAAGCAAATCTAACCTGTATGGCAGTCTCTTTCCAAAGAGTTTCAATATCTTGAGCTAGCTCTTTAGTTAGAGGTGGGCAATCTAACCGGCTTCCAATGCCCGAAAGTCTCTCACCAATTTGCTGATGCAGGAATTAAATAAATGAATGAAATAAGTAAAACGAAAGAAAGATAATTTTCTTACGAAACAGAAGTTATAGAACTACTGGTAGGTTGTCGATCTTCTGACTATGACCAAATATGACTCTATTACTGCCCTGAGTTATAAGGCAATGACAATAGACTAGTATTGTGCAAAATATGCTATGGAAAACAGTACGGACCTTAGTTTCATCAGATAGAATGAACTTCTCGGAATCAGTTGCCGCCTGAGACACCTCGTTCAACCCTTCATACAATATCTGCGTAGAACAGTTCAAACTCGATAAGATTCTCGCTGTATAACTTTTACTTGTACATTGATTTATTTGTAAGATCATCTCTATTTCTATATTACAATACACCAACTGCAAGATAAATATTTCGAGTAATGCTAAATGGAAACTATCAACATATCCATTCACTTCTTACTTTAATTGTCTGATAAACGTTGGTGTGGATAACTGGGATGTAACCTTTTAGCTCAGTCTCATCAAATCCACTCTGAAACAGGAGTTTGATCTGCATGTCATTTAAGATGATCTTTTACTTATTGATCAGAAACTAAATGCACATATGTGAATTAACTAGTGAGACAAAACTAAGATATCTTGCCTGCTTGAAAATGGTGGACTTTCCTGAATCTCCAGTACCTTAATAATATAAAGAGCATTATGACAATATCAATCAAGAGTGGAAATACAAGACGGCAAGTAAAAGTGCAAGAAAATGTTCAAAAACAGAGGGCTTGGTTAATTAGTAATGACTCTTCCTTGTTGAAGAGAGTAAGAAGAGTCATTACTGATGAACCAAGCCCTCTGTTTTTGGTTAATCAGTAATGACTCTTCCTTGTTGAAGAGAGTAAGAAAATGATCTGATGCATGTGCGAAATACTAGACTTGTTAAGCAGTAAAGAATGAGTTCCGACATTAAAAAACCACTTGATGTACTATGATACAGAATCTAGCGCAATGTGTATACTTATTACATTGCCAATTTGGTTGTTGAATATACAATCATTTCTGAAACAACTCCAGTATCACAAGTATTAGAAGAATTAAGCTGTGGAACGACTTTCAGAAATAAATCATCACTTAAATTACTAATAAAATATCACAGAAGTAACAATGTTTCACAACCAAGGAAAAAGAGAGAATTTATCCATATATCTAGATACACTTCAGAAAAGGTTAATGAATCTAGTCAGTGTAGTTTTTGCATAAATTTGGTAAGAGTTTTATTAAGTACATCAGAAATCGGTTTTCGCAGTAAATTGTGCTTATTGTGACTTGTTGGATTCTAGTGAAAGCAGTTACAACCATAAAGTTGGTAGGAATTACATTACAGGCTAACAAAATATATATACTGTGTGGGTGTTCCAAAGAGTGTTATATGACTTATAAGAAAGGCTGAAATAAGTGTGTTTGCAAATAGAAGTCATAAATGCTTTTCCGTTGTTTCGACTTTAGACTAAAACATATTAACACAAGCTTAATTTATGTTGTCTTTTCTTGGTGCATATTCCTGATCATGGAACAAACTTCTCTTTTATTTCTCATTTTCAGTTCCCTGTTCCAATTTGTTCTCTTGAATTGCTCCATGGCATGGTACTTTGTCCTTTCCCCTTCACCATTTTTTTAGTTCCACACGTAGATGTCAATAGCCGCTATAGCGCATAACGACACATAGCGCCACCTTGGAGCTACAAGCCATTATCTTTAATATATTGTGATGCTAGAGCGAGCTAGTTTGAATTAGTATGCTACTGTAGAACAAATAGAACTATATTCTAAATTTTAACTCACTGTTCAAGTAGGAAAACCGTACTAATGGTCATCTAGCCTTAAATAAAGTTTTTGAAAAAGACGACAAACAATCAAGAAGAAGAGGCAGATCATTCAACTTTGATGACGGAAACGTAGAAGAATATTATATCAGGGCTTACTAAGCTTCTGATAATGAAGATGATGATGTTAATTTTAACTCCGAGTTTGAGGATCTAGGTGGTTGTTGAATTTAGAGTTTAATTTGCACGTAAAACTGTTTGAGTATATAGTTTAATTTTGCTTTCGCTTTTCTAAGTTTGATAATAGACTTATTTTTACTATGCTGATCCAGTGTAGGTATTATCATAAGTGTTTGAGTTGTTTATGGATTATAACTGTTGAAAAAGCTTAAGCCATTAACAACCATTGTGACACGTAAATTTTCGTGGAGCACAACTTTAACTCTGAGATTATAACAAGTTTGGTTCATTCCGTAATTTTATAGTAGCTGGGGTAAGTTGAATTCATAAGCCCGTCTTTTCCATCAAATAATTCCTTCATTTCATATAATCAGTTGAAAGAGGGAGGTGCGTGAATGAGGCTTGGCACAGAAAAAGGCAAGGGAGACAGCACAAGAGATAAAAAAGATGAAAGTCGCTAAAGGTAAAACTGGAGGACGATGGGAGTTATAAGGGCCGATTTAAGAATGACCACATTGTCTAATAAAAACTTACACTCCTTGAATGATATGCCACTGCCTCAAGAGTTGCCTGTGATTCTGTGTTGTTTATGTTCTTTCAGAGTCTCTAATGCACATAGTTTCCAAACACTGACATCAGATTTTGCTAGGAAGTAGTTATAAGCTGTCTTAGTCTCTTAGATAATCATTCCAAACACCCCAAGCATTCAGAAGCAGGAATCTCTCAATGAAAACCACAAAATCAGGACAAATCAAGTATATGCATCACATTATAATTATATCAAATCCCATGAACATATAACAGAATCAATAATCAGATACCGCGTCTTGATACCAAGTAATAGAAGTTTCTGAATATGCTTCTCCGCCTTTGTTTCTTGTTCAATTCGCCTTTCTATTTCTACAGTCTGTAAATTCACGTGTACGGCCATAAATTAAATTCATCATATAGAAAAGGAAAAGGAAATATTATCCATGCTCAAATGTATAACAACCAATTTAGATGTTTCATGAAGGATCAACCTGCTCATTCTCTTCAGAATAAGCTTGACTGCGTCGCTGACTACTACAGAGTAACCCCATATTATCAATTAGACAATGTTAGATGGATTCCACATATAGTCAAACTGCTGTCAAGGATCAATTTCAACTCCATTCTGTATGTCATCTACTTGCCATTGACTACCAATTGCACAACTGAGATTCCACAAAGCCAATGCAACTGAGACCTACATTATGTAAAAAGTTATTGAAACTCACACATATCATAAAATATCTTTTTTCTTCATGCGAATCACACACGTACTAACTTATAAGGTAAAATTGTATTAACAGGAGATTCAGGAGCGATAATAGCGACAAATGTATATAAACCAGCGCAATCCACTATTTCGTCACATCTCCTGACGATAATTATTAAAAACTGCAGCTAAATTTAGACTGAGACTCGAATCAGATTCTTTAAATATCAACCAGACATTTCACGGACTCAGTAATTGGACTACAATTTAATTTGATACTCACCAAAAACTTTCATCCAGCTCTCTACGAAGCTTTAGACATGATTAGACAACTATCCATACATTGTTACCGATACAGCAATCAAGCTCTAACAGTAAAAAACTCATAAATCAGGGGAATCATTCTCAAACACACAAAATAAACCAAACGCAATAATATTAAATCAAAATCCGAGTATAATTTTCCTTGAGATGACCAGGAGCAGACAGTACACCTACAAAATCATCCGCAGAATAGAATAAGTGTATCGTCACCAACTACACCACTCCTAGGTTTACGCCATATATCATTAAACCGCAATCTCTCCACCGCCAATCAGAACTAAACTCCACTCATCTTCCTAGATTAAATAAACATCACCAACTCCCCAACCGCTATATCAACAAACAATTCTCAACGAATTCACATCAACACAGATTCAAGTATAATACTTAATTCCTACAAATTTAACTAGTAACTGCCCTTCCGGAATAAATGTAACATTCAAAACAATACCGAACCGAACAAGATCAATTTTACTACATAATCCAGCAAACGGAACAGCTGAATTCAAAATCATAAGAAAGAGGTCAAAC
>JAYMSH010000325.1:0-11946 GCA_036897905.1 Aragoa cleefii | reverse complement strand
ATCACCTTCTTGATTCAATTCAAGCCCTCATCCACCACCCATGTAAAGCTGTAACCACCACCTCCATCCAACATCAACACGACTGCCACCACTGCTCCCCACTCGCAAAATCAAACCTTAATCGACCTGCTTCGTCCTCCGTTAACGGAGGACGACTCGATTTGGTGGGTTCAGGGACGCTCGCCTCCGTCGGAGGAGGAGCGACTGGCGGCGGAAGAATGAGAGATTGGTGGTGGCGGAAGGAGCAACTGGTGGTTGTAGGAGCAGGGATTGGCGAAGAGGAGAAGCATGCAATTGAATGACGATCAGAGATGAATGAATTTCTCTTTGCCTGTATCTTCCTATTTTTTTCGTCCTCTGGTTTCTTCTTCCTCCTGTTCCCGTATGTCTATTTTAAGTCTGTAAATTACGACTGTGTTTATAATTTGATCTTATTGCACAATTATCCCGTTTCTCGACCTCTCGTAAGTGTAGCTCTAAAATCAGATGGAAAACTTATAAATCAAGTGTAGCTTTAAAATCGAATAAGGAAAATCATATGGAAAACTTATAATGAAGTATTGGTGTTTAATTTGGGTGAGTGCGAGCAAGAAAAGGGAGTAAAAGAAGCAAGTTTAAGAAATTCAGTTCGAGTGCCTAGGCACTGAATTCAGTTTGGAAGACTCCATTCGCATGTCAAAAATGTAACAAAGGAACGTGACAAAAATAGAAAGTTAAAAGTACGCGGGATGTAATAACTCGCATAAGTCAACAGTACATCATCAATCAGATTCAGTATCGAAGAATCCCGATAACGACGCCGTTTCGATGATGATCTCCTCTGTACTTTTAAACCAGAAGAAGAACAAAAGCTTACGAAATCTCATCTAAAAAGAAAAATGGTACACAGTGCGTATGATTCATTCCAGCTGATAACGAATTCCGGCACCAGAATCGACGCCATCGAATCCTGCGGCGCCACTCTTCTCCTCTCCTGCTCCGACGGCTCTCTCCGCATCTACGCCCCTCAATCCTCCGACCTCCGATCACCATCCTCACCGCCGTCACACTACTCCGAAACCCTAACCCTAGATCTTAAGAAAGAGGCGCACGTCCTCCAACGCACAATCAATGGATTCTCCAAAAAGCCTATGCTCGCAATGGAGGTTCTCAACTCCAGAGAGCTTCTGCTGTCGCTATCGGAGTCGATTGCGTTTCATAAGCTCCCCAATTTGGAGACTCTGGCTGTTATTACCAAGGCCAAAGGCGCCAATGCCTATTCGTGGGACGAGAGGAGGGGGGTTTTGTGCTTTGCTAGGCAGAAGAGGGTTTGTATCTTCAGACATGATGGTAATTTTGTTACTTGCAAGAGTGCACTTTTATAATTTGGTTATCTGATTGTTTCGCTGTTTCATATAAATTATATGTTGTTAGTTTGTTGTGTTGAGGATTTGGACTTGGGTCAATCACAGTAGTCTTGGTGGTGGTTTTTGATGTAATGATATCGGAATTGGCTGTGGAAGATAAGTTTATTCGGTTGTCAGAGAAGAATTTAGTTTTAGTTAGCTGCTCTGTATCTTGAGTTTTACCTAACTTGAATTTCAGTTGTCAGAGAAGAATTTAGGTTTAGTTAGCTGTTCGAAACATTGTAGCTTTGAGTTTTACCTAACTTGAAGTGCAGTATATTGTAATATAATATAGATGACCTACTTTTACCCCAGACGTTATTGTATAATTGATGTTGTCACATTATTCATACCTTGATAAGAAATTAGCTCTCTTGAAGATTCTTTTGGTACTATTTGTAGAGAGACTCCAGATTTAGTGTAAGTACTTGTGTTCTTTGTATATGTACATGAAACCTGATTCGCATTGGTTTCACTGCTTGTTCAGGGGGAAGGGGGTTTGTGGAGGTAAAAGAGTTCGGTGTTCCAGACACAGTTAAGTCAATGTCATGGTGTGGTGAAAACATATGTTTGGGAATCCGACGAGAGTATGTAATATTGAATGCGACAGATGGCGTCTTGTCTGAGGTGTTTCCTTCGGGAAGGATTGCCCCTCCCTTGGTTGTGTCTCTTCCATCAAGCGAGCTTCTTCTCAGCAAGGTACTAATTTCATGTTGTTAGTCCTACTACAAGGCTACGAGGTTTGACTTTGTGCATTTTATGCCTCCACCTACTCCTACTCCAGTGTCCTACTACATTTATCTAGTCTCCAAATACAATCGATTTAGCTTAAATCCAGTTTTATTAATTGATGGAAATTAGTTGTTTCCAATTTTTTCAGGACAATATCGGTGTGTTTGTCGACCAGAATGGTAAACTTCTTCAGGAAGGCAGGATCTGCTGGTCAGAGGCTCCTACAACAGTAGTAGTTGCGATGCCATATGCTATAGGCCTGTTACCAAGGCATGTTGAGGTATCATAATAATTAACTGAGCTGTTCCTTTTTGCTATGATAGCTTAAAAATCGAAAACAGCTTTTCCGGACTTTTTGCAATTCTATTTTTGAATATATAAATTCCAGAAATTTATTTTTTCTGGATATGCAGATACGGTCTCTTCGAGATCCTTATCAACTGATCCAAACGGTTGTTCTGCGGAATGTACGCCGGATACTTCAAACTGCACATATTATCATTTTAGTGCTAGAGAATTCTGTATATGGCTTGTTCCCTGTTCCTCTTGGTGCGCAGGTAATCTTCTTTCTGTAACGACTGGTATTTTCATTTAACTTTGACTATTTACCACCTTAGTTTGTGCTGATGTGTTGACAAACGATACCATCCTAACATGTAGTGTCATTAAACAGGCCTATAGTAGCCATTTATTTTAATAAGGAGTTTATTGCAGATGGAACCAAAATATTGTGTTCTTATTTGTCACTTGTGTGATTAGTATGTCTGAGGTTCTTAATATGGGGAACAAACACCAATGAATGACGAATTGACATTGATTTGCCAAACAGAACAAGATTTGAACTCCAGTCGTTTGTAACCTGATGAAATGAAGAGATCCCTGGTGCGAAAGTAGTTATGTTTGCAACCGATATTGTAGAATGATCACACGTTATCAATTTGTTGGAAAGCAGTAAACCTTTGTTTTGTTCTTAATGTTTACGTAGCATAATCACGTATCCTTGAAAGTTGCAGTGATTTTACTAAATTTCCTGTGCAGATTGTGCAACTGACAGCTTCAGGCAATTTTGAGGAAGCTCTGGCTTTGTGCAAGTTACTTCCACCAGAAGATTCAGGCCTCCGAACTGCAAAGGAGCAGTCAATTCATATAAGGTGTTTTCATCTTTGTTCACATTTGTTCTCCTCTAAGATCTTTAGTCGTTCATAACAAGATGGCAGAAATGAAAAGACCCCTAATTAATCAGCAAGGTCTTAACTAATTTCATGAAATGTGCTAGATGCATTTGGATTTTGGTAGTTGAAAGTAATGTGGCTATATAATTGCCATCTACATGGTTATATGAGTACACACACTCTGTTTCAGGTCTGTAGCCTGAGGGTTTTTTAACTGGTAAAATTAAGTTGATATATGGACCCAAAACTAATTAACTGTGCTGTATTATAGACAATCATTTGCTGTGATCTTCATGCTCCTGTGTAACTTGTTAAAAGTGCAAACTTGTGATAATGAACCATTATGTACAGATATGCCCACTATTTGTTTGGCAATGGAAGCTATGAGGAGGCCATGGAGCACTTTGTGGCATCTCAAGTAGAAATCACTTATGTTCTTTCTTTATATTCATCCATAACACTTCCCAAATCATCTCTGGTACCTGAACTAGAGAACTATGTGGATAGTGGAGATGCACAGGATCTTTCAAGAGGTTCCTCTGGCTCCGAGGATTTGGAACCTTCACATCTTCCACATGCTTTGGAGTTTGAGGAGAGTTCAGATCTTGAATCCAAGAAAATGAGCCACAATACTCTGATGGCTCTTATCAAGTTCCTGCAGAAGAAAAGATACAGTATTGTCGAAAAAGCTGCTGCAGAGGGAACTGAGGAGGCAGTTTCAGATGCTGTAGGAAATAATTTTGTCTCTTATGGTAACGCTAGGTCAAAGAAACAAAGCAAGGTAAGGCTTTTCCTTTTCGTGTATGCTGCATACTTCTATATGCTTTTCTTCATTTAAAGATCTGTTATTGGGGCTGTATAGTTTGTGACAACATAAACATGTGAAGTAGATACCTTGCAGTCATATAGATTTCAGGAAAAATTTACCTTCAATATATATGTGTGTGTGTGTTTCGAGGTGCTTTCAGGTTGAGGTGTTCGGGACCACGGGATTGGAAATGCATAAGTAAAATTTTAGCTTGGTTCTATTATTCGGAAATACTATGGATATCAAACCTTTTATTTACCATTTTTAGTTACAGTTTCTATGGTATAATTTGAATGGGGCAGGAATTAGCACAAAGATAGAGCCATTAAATGCTTGACTTACAGCTCCTGAAATTCAAATCCCTGAGTGCATAGATGTGGAGAATGTCTTATTCAAATGTTACTGGTTACTTGATGCTTCCAATTTATTAATCTTTGATTTCATAAGATAACCCTTTACTGTGTGATTGTCAAATATATCATTGATATATAACTACTATTTCCTTTCTTATAGGGTCGAGCCAGTACATCTATCAGCTCAGTTGCTCGGGCCATTGCGGCTATACTTGACACCGCATTACTTCAGGCTTTTCTGTTAACAGGACAACCTTCAGCTGCGCTAGATCTACTAAAGGGTCTTAATTATTGTGATGTAAAAATTTATGAGTTTTTGTTGAAAGGAATCAATATCTCTGTCTTCTGGAACTTTATAAGTGCAATGGACTGCATCGCGAAGCACTCGAGCTTCTTCATAAATTAGTTGAAGAATCCAACTCAAACAACCCACCAGCTGATCGAACTCAGAAGTTCAAATCTGAATTGATTATTGATTATCTAAAAGTAAGTCATTTTTAATGCATTGCATTTTGTACAATGGTAGTTGAACTTATTTAATAGCTGGTGTCCAATATACTAAAGCATTTAAAGGAAAAATGAAATAAAGCAGGAGATAGTTAAAGAAAGCAACATACTTGAATTGAAGCAACATACTTGAATTGAGGGCATTAATCCGGGACTCACAACATCTTAGATGTTTCAGTTAGACTTATAAAGTATGGCGATACGATATATTTTGGGCTTGGATTTAGTGACATAACTGGTGGTGGGAATACTCTACTTTCCGCCGTCCCTTTGGTGAATCCAGTTCTACCAATGCATTACCTGTTTACAATTATTCTTCAGGGCATCTAATCATTTTGTATTCCCTAAAGTACGAATAAACTGATTTAGGAAGCATTGTCTGATCCAGATAACTTCATTTTCCAGCTTTGATCTTTTCTGTGACCAGAAAAGTTTTACTCCCTCCTTCCCAATTTGGTAGGCTCATTTCACTTTTGCACATAGCCACATACATAGTTTAAGAAAGGAGAAAGAATGAGGTGAAACTCATTAAATGCATCACCGTTTGTCATGTTTGCCCTTTTATTAATTAAGCCGGAGAACTTGTATTATTAGTGAAAGTTGAGATTATTTAACGGCAGTTTCAGTAATAATAAATAGGTAACTGAGTTTGTTAAAGTGCAAGTGGAGTGGACTACAATTTGGGACAAACAAAATTGGCAAGAAAGCCTATTAAAGTGGGTCGAGTATTTGCCACAACGTCCCCTTTCTTTGAAATCAGTGAAACTCCTTGCATGCAATTTACTTCATTGTCATGTAAAAGCAGCGGCATTACTTTATCTATATAAAAACAATGCATGGGGGTATATATTTTTTGGTTTTATGCATTATACCTAATAAGGTTCACATATGAGTCTCAACTTCAACAACCGTAGAACTCGGGGAGATTACCTAACAGCTTACTTGACTGTTATGTCTAAAGCACTCTTTATTTGTTTGTAACTTATACGGACTGCATTTGATCTCTGTAAATAATTCCAATATGATTCAAAGCAACGTTAAGTTGTTGTATTTCACTTTTTGTAAGCAGCCATGCTCATGAACTACGATAAGCTTTATCTCTAGATAATATATTATTGTAGCACCTTCGATCATAAGGGTTACTTTTATTGAAAATATCGGAAGGGGGTAGGAGGAATACATTGTATTTTTTCTTATTCATTTCTTCTTGACACATTGCATCGATATTTATAGAAGAAATTCACACAATCACGCATATGCGTGATATAAATGATGCTTATCTTTGACTACCGTTCCTAATCATGCCAAAGATATACTATTCCTAATCACGTTATCAATATCTAAATCTTGACTGATCATTCTTGAGCTGTGTTTTCAGCACATTATTGTGCTTAGTACCCCCCAATTACTATTTCTGATAATATTTCTCATCTCTTCCTTTCCCTCAGCCTCTTTGCGGCACAGATCCAATGCTTGTCCTGGAGTTCTCAATGCTTGTTCTTGAAAGCTGTCCAACACAATCTATTGAACTCTTCCTGTCTGGAAATATTCCGGCTGACCTGGTGAACTCATATTTAAAACAGCATGCTCCAAGCTTGCAGACAACGTATTTGGAACTTATGCTGGCCATGAATGAAAATAGCATCTCAGGGAATCTCCAGAATGAAATGGTAAGGATACCACTCTTTCCTTTTCAGCTAATAGATTAATTGTCTCAAACCGCGTTGACTTGGTTGTCCAGTTACCAGGTATATTACCTCAAAATAAGTTAATAACTTGAGAAGAGACGAGATGCTTCAGGAAATTTGCAAACTTAATATTTTTTTTCTTCTTTTTTCATGCTAGTATCACGCGAGATTTTGTCTTCTAGATTAACACAATTTCTAAATTATTTTGTTTAATTACTGATAGGTGCAAATATATTTGTCGGAAGTACTTGATTGGTATACAGACCTCAATTCCCAGCAAAAGTGGGATGAGAAAACTTATTATCCCACAAGGAAGAAACTGTTGTCTGCCTTGGAAAGCATTTCTGGCTACAAATCAGATGTTCTGTTGAAGCGTCTTCCACCGGATGCCTTGTGTGAAGAACAAGCAATTCTTTTGGGAAAGATGAATCAGCATGAGCTTGCTCTTTCTATATATGTACATAAGGTACTCTCTCACCAAGTTCATGAATTTCCAAATCTTGCATTGCATTTGCATCATTATTTGTGTACTTATCATTTAAGGTAATATAAATGCTAGGAAGCGGATTGTTTACCTTGTTGAATTATTCCGAATTGATCATAAACCTTTTCTTAAGTCTCAACTCTTGGGATGTTCTTTACTTTGAATGAGTTAAATCTTGTGAATTTTAGCTTGAACAACTTACTTGTCCAAGATGCTAATTTATACATCATGCATATCAGATCTAGTGAGTAGTATGATATGTGGATTTCACTAGGATCTATTTATTCTATTTTCTGCCTGCAACTTTTGATTATATCCTGGTCTCTCTCTGGAATTTATAGCTTAATGTTCCTGAACTGGCGCTCTCTTATTGTGACCGAGTATATGAGTCTGGACTTCAACAACCTTCAGCGAAATCTTATGGCAACATCTACCTCACTCTACTACAAATATATTTGAATCCTCGAAAGACAACAAGAAACTTCGAAAAGAGAATCACTAATCTGGTATCCTCTCCCAGTCCTGGAATTGCAAAGCCAGGCTGGGGAGCACTTAAAACTAATGGCCGCTTCGGTAAGAAAATTGCTGAAATTGAAGGGGCTGAGGAGATTCGTTTCAGCCCTAGTGGTACAGACAGTGGAAAGAGTGATGCTGATGCTGATGACATGATTGAGGAAGGAGCTTCCACCATTATGCTTGATAGGGTCCTTGACTTGTTGGGCCAAAGATGGGATCGACTAAATGGAGCTCAGGCCTTAAGGTTGCTGCCTTGGGAAACTAAGCTGAAGGTAAGTAAGTGCGGAGTGTATTTTAATCGAATGTCTTAAATGTTTGTTGTGCTGAATTAAATGATGCTATTTTCTCTGTCCTCTAGGGTTAATGTTTTCTTCCATGGTTCACTGCAGAACTTACTACCTTTTATGGGGCCTCTTTTACGAAAATCCAGTGAAGCGCATCGAAATTTATCGGTGATAATGAGTTGGAGAAAGAGCGAAAACCTGCAGGTATATTTTGTTCAAGAAATTTGTTTACGGATTAGGAATCTGTACTTCCGTCGCGTGAAAATTACATAGAATTATGTATTCATCCTTATACTGTGCCCATCACCAATTCCCTTAAGAGTGCCAAATTAAATTAACTAATACCATCTTTCATTCATTTATGGTACTTTATTGTATATTTCTATGAAAGCTCAGTTTTATAGATTTTGATTTCTCTTGGCCAACATGAACAGCTGCCTACAGTTGGTTTCAGATTCTAATTTGCTTAATGAACTGTGTTGCAAATCAGGTGAAAGATGATCTGTACAGCCAAAGAAAAAACGTTCTGAAGATTACCGGTGATAGTATGTGCTCTCTTTGCAACAAAAAGATAGGAACTAGCGTGTTTGCAGTTTATCCGAATGGAAAGACCATTGTGCACTTTGTCTGCTTTAAAGATTCACAGAATATGAAGGCTGTTGGAAAAGGCTCATCATTACGTAAAAGATGACCCTAAATGAAGGCTGGTATGTTATTCGAGCCATCGAGAGTGCAGTCACCAACATTTATTAGCTACCTTTACAGACAAATGCCCATTTTTTAGATGCGTGATTTGTTCTGGCGTCGCTATTTGTCTGTCATTGCAGCCATTAGAGAGAGAAAGTATAGAGTTCTATACACTCAAAAAACGCTCATTTTGTTTATGTGAGGTTTGTGTCTTTTGTACTAATATGCAGTACACACAGTTAAATTATATTGTTGAAATCTGAGAGCACAAACTGCAGATTTCATGCTGTTTATATGTATGACGATGCTACCGCATTTTGCCCTCCATCGGCCGATCCATTGTAGTATGAGTTTCCAGTTCCCATTGATTCTAACAATTTTTGCATTGACGGAAGTTTTACAGCAGCCATTTTTCTGGCAGTTTATTAAAAGGTTACATCAACAACTGTTGGCTAAACTCTGAGGTCACTTTTGACCATTTTTGCCTACAAATCTGTAGATAATGACACCAACTCTGGACCCATCACAGGGGGCATCAGTGTGTATTGCCTCAACAACAAACAACTTCTTCGCCTTCTTAAAGAAGACAGATTCCTTCTTCCACCTCTTCAAATGAGCCATCAAGAACACCAGCTTCTCATTCCCTTCCAAGAGAAAGCTCAGCGTTTCGAGCAGTGGCTCGTACAGTTGATCATGGTACACCAAGTCCGACCCCAAGATTACATCGTACTCTCTCCCAACAGCTTGCATGTCCTCAGCACTACCCCATGAGAGCGCTGCTACGTCGACGGCCCCACCGTGGAGCTTCAAGACTCCCGTGTTGACTTCGACGTTGAACTCCATGTTGGGCACCACGTGGGGGAGGTCCGTGATGGTAACAGAAGCTCCTAACAGAGCAGCAGCGGCAATGCCGACGACCCCAGTCCCGGAACCGAGCTCAAGGAGGCGAAGGCGGCCGTGGGAGGTGTTGTTGAAGAGAGGGGTGGTTGTGGTGGTGGTGTGGCGGTCGATGAGGTTGATGAGAGTGCTGGCGGCGGGCCAGAGCTGGAAGGAGATGCCCTGAGAGGGGAGCTGCCTGATGGTTATGGCAGAGTTGAGGGAAATGAGATTGTAAGTTTGTTGGTGTTGAGTCTTTGCATGGATTTCTTGATCTTGTTGAGTTTGGTTGTTGTCTAATGGTATCGGCTGAGACATCTGTGAAGAGGGGATTGAGGTAAGGGAAAGGAGGCGATTATATGGCGGTGAATCAGGGTTTCGATATGTTGGTGTTGACTCAGAGTTATTACATCATTAATTTATCAGATTGAATTGAAGGGTACAAAGGAGACAATTCTCTTTTGGGATATTAGTACTATATATTATTGTAAGTTGAGCTTCTTATGCAAGTGGGAATGAGTTGAAAAGAGTTGCAGCACCCTAATACTGAATGGAACTTCATCGGATGTAGGCTTGGATATAGATTCATAGTTTCATTATAAGGAGATGCATTTGACTTCTGTTTATACTTTTACTTATTATGCCAATATGCATTATAATAAGTTATGCATAAATTAAAAGTCAAGATTGCAAACACGACTCAAAAGTGATTACAAAATCAAATTATATTTCAAAAGATCTAGCAAACACATTATTATACATACTTTAACTTATTTTTAGAGCCTCTTTCATAAAATAACGCAAATGCCGGTTTAGTTTTTTTTGTTGGCAAGCATGACACTACATTCTAAACGGGGGTAATGATATCCGGGGCCTTTTTTTAATTTTCCCACCTATCAAAATCGCCTCTCATCTCTCAAGACCGGCACCTCTTAATTAGAACCATATTGCATTTTTCTCACTTTCCCTAATTCACCTTGATCCGCATCAAAGCGCGCAATGAGCCCCATCCAATTTTGAGTCTCCGTCAGATAAAGAACACACATTTTCTCAATCCCTCATTCCTCTTTTAGCTCATGAGTTTCAATCCTTTTTTCTAGCAGATTTGCGCCCTATTTTGAGCTCCCAGAGTGATCAGTCGCTTTCTTGTTACGTACTAATTTGTGGTGAAAATCCTCAGTTACATCTACCTGTTCTTGGTTGACCTAGTAAATCTCACCTTCACTCATAAAACCGTATTCTTGTTTTCACAGATGACCATGATCTTGAAGGGGGGATGGAACAGTGATTGAACAGCTTGGTGAGGTTTATTTCAATTCTTGTTGTTGCTTCTGGCGTTCTTGTCAAAATCAGTCATGTGACGCTTTGCTGACATTTGAAAATCTTGTCAGCACTGTGTTTGATGGAAATGGAACGGTTCAATGGGATTTCAATGTTATTTTGCAAAGCTTGTGGTGGTTGGATAATTTTTACTAGTTCTTAGGCCATTGCAGGTAAGAGACTACCCTGCACCCATTTCAGATAAGCTCGAGTGCTTCTACAATTAATATTACAAGTCGCAGGTCTCACGTAATTCTAATGAAAAACAGCAGTTGTTATCTGAGGAAGAACGACTGACTCGTAAAGGGTGTACTAATGTTCTAATGTGGAAAGGTTTCTAACCCTTTCTTTGTTTAGTATAACCAAGGCACCCTTTCATGCTGCTCACGCTAGATATTAAAGGACCGATGTATTCAAATAAATTAGGAGACTCCGATCAGGTTACATCATTAGCCTACTCTAGGGGAAGGCGAAAAAGAAGCTCCTTCAAATCTACAGACAATCCATCAAATCCACAACTGAAACCAAGCCCATGGGATGACACTCATATTACCTCTATGCAGCGCAGCTGAGGTGCATGCATATGAAGAGTCTTCTCAATGCAGATGCATGCAACAATCGGGTAACTCAATGGCTTGTGCATGACACAACTCTCCTGATGGGAATATAAACTCGGTTACAATCTGTCCTTTAAATCTTGAATGACCACATGTGCTGCATTATGCCCCGGAGCACCCATCACCCCACCGCCTGGATGAGCTCCACTCCCACACAGATACAAACCTGGTAAAGGGGTTCTGTAATTTGACCTGCATCAATGATGAAAAGCGACACTGTCATTTTCTAGCCACAGTATCACATATATACGAGAAAAGGTAAATCAGGGAATCATCGTCATTACCATCCCTTTACAGGCCGCATGAGGAACAACGAATCTAAGCCCATGGCACCATGAAATATATTGCCTCCTGTCAGATTTCAAAAAGTATACCAATTATGGTAGCTGGATCAAATTCCATAAAAAAAATCTTGAAGCTGGTGTCAGTTGGTTACTACTCTTTACTTGATATGAGATCGTAGACAGGTGTCAATATGGATCGAATTTGAAAATCTGATCCGATCCGGTCCGGTTTG
>JAYMSH010000324.1:0-11950 GCA_036897905.1 Aragoa cleefii | reverse complement strand
AAGAAAGAGTGATCAATTTGAGAGAAGTGAACATCAAAAGATGTGCAGTAAAAATACTTGATTTTACATGACAAGATTTTGATCTATAAGGTGGCATTGTAATTTAAGATGTCACCTACCTGAACCTAGAAACAGTACAGTAATTATTCCCCAGAAAATGGGGCCTCATTGCTTCAAGAAGTAGGGAATGTCTGTGATTCTGTAATCTTTTGAGACATGAACCATCCCAATTCATTGGATCACAATTTGAACGTGACATTAATGAGGTACACGTTTCTATCGCAATTGGAACATGACATTAATGAGGCAGAAGTTATGGTTATGCTCCTGTGGATATAAATCCAGGGAATTGTAAGTTCAAATCTTTCGATCCAAAAGCTAATTAGTGCTTGTAATATACTAGTGTATACTCGTCCTGAAGTGCTGACAATAATCATAAACAGACAATAGAGTTTGATAGTAAATTCTGTATGTGTTTGCAGATAGTATGGAAGTAGAAGTTGATAACGAAGTGTTTGCAAGTTCAGATTTTGCAGATTACTTCAGCTTTCCTAAAAACTCATCTCTTTGAATTTGCTTCTAGAAAGCCATAATTAGTTTTCAACAATTAGTGGCAAACACTCAATATTACCATACCACACAAGAGAGCCACCTATTGGTCTACGTTCATACTTGACAGAAGTACTTGTTTACCAACTCTTTAATCTCGTATTGTAGATCGCTCTATTTCTATCGATACACATAACCTTGATCCATAAAGAAGATATGACATGCACCGAGAATGTTGTGTGCTAGTAATAAATAATTTATCTCCACTGAGCTAACCACTTTCCCATTTTATCATGGTATGATAGACAGAATCTAGATTCAGATTGGTACAAAATCTGAAAGTTGGATTTAGCTTTGGAAAGTCCGGTGTCTGTTTTTCGCACAATCATTGTTGTGACTCCTGATACTTCATTCTTTACATTACCTTATTAGCATGTATGATTGAATATGCAGGCAAAGTAATCTCCGAAGCTTATGAGCTGGAATACGGCAACGATTGTCTAGAGATGCATGTTGGTGCTGTACAGCAAGGGGAAAAGGCAGTGGTCATTGATGACTTGGTGGCTACTGGTGGGACCCTTTCCGCTGCGATTAAACTTTTGGGTATGTTTCACACCGCCCTTCAAGTATAGATTGAGGTTTCTATTTTTCATTCAACCGAGACGAGAAGTGTTTGTGATTCCAAAACTGTTCAAATCAGATGTAACGTTCTTCTACTTTGGCGTTAAGTTTCCAAAACATTTATGATGGCTTTCAACAAGATCTCGAAATACCTCTAGTTTGCATTAGTCCATGAAAGGTTCCTCTCGAGTATAATGTTTATGAATATGTAAGCATTCAAAATTAACATGTTCACTCATGTTTTGTAGAGCGTATGGAGGCAGAGGTGGTTGAATGTGCTTGTGTTATTGGATTGCCGGAGGTCAAGGTAATTACACGAGTTTGTTTCTATTTTCTCTTGGCGTTACTCCATGAAACTAATTTAGCTCTTGCTATCATCTTAGAAGTACATAAACCATAGAGGTAGTGCGAAGGAAAAATGAAACGCTGTTTCTGTTTTTCGTTGTTTCTTTAAGTAAAGAGCGTGTAGTTCAGACAATATGCCAGCAATAAGTATCATTAAATACTTTGTTCCCATTCTTTATACCAGGTAGTATATTATTTCTCTCTGCCACTCAATGTGTGGTCCATACCTTTATCACAAGATGAATATTTTGATGAATGTTATTTACAATCATAGAATTTCTGTCTTAAAGTATCAAGTAGTGGGCTAGCTGGATTCATCATGTACTCCCATATTTGAGTGAATGACTAAATGTTTATTGTCCTTCTGAAACAAGAAGTCATACCCTTGTAGATGATCTAGCACATTTTGGTATCGTTCCCTAATAAGGGCACTTACATGATTTAGCTAATGATCCTTTGGGTCGTGCAAGTTTTTCTGCTCGAGAGAGTTTCTGTGTTTTGAAGAAAAAGCTTCTGATATATGAATAAGCTCTCGTCAAATCTGTTTCGTATTGTCCCTCATTGGCGTAAAATTCTGCTAATTAATGTTATGTTTATATTTTGAGAGATGTATTACATCACCCACTAACATATCACATATAATCAACCTTAAACAACTAGTAGTATATTATTAGTAAAACAAAGATCATTATAAATGATCAACCACTAACTAGTAGTTTATGTGTAAATAAAGGTACATACAATAAGTGTTGTGGCTTTTGCTTACGTCTTTTTTTAAGCATGATAAGCAGAAACCGGAAAAGCACCTCCTAGGTGCTTATAGAACGTACTTAAAAGTGCTTCTAAAAGTCCTTACAAGTTCTCCCCAGTGTCACACCACTAGAGACTAGGATGCGATATTATCTGCTGATGAAATTCGTTTCATTCCGAGCAAATCTAAGTCTATCATGTTCCTGTTGTTATGTTTGGTTGAACCTATAATAATCATGGGGTGTATTTTTTTCCTTTTTCTTTTGGGTTCACATGTTAGCAACTTTTGTATAATGTATTGATTTTGGAGTCATTTCTTGTTTCCCAGGGGCAAAACAGGTTAAATGGAAGACCCCTCTACATACTCGTGGAGCCACGTGAATTAGAAAATGGTTGTTGAGGTAGGAACATATGTAGTTTAATTCACTGCTCACGTGCACTCGCGCACGCATACTATTTACGTGCTCAACAATGACCCATGCCCAGAAACAATCAAACACAACTTGTAGAAATGACTTCATATCTTTCGCTACAGCAGGCTGATTTTCTGGAAGAGTTTGTCACAAGAAAGTTGCAGTTTTGGCTTCCCCGAGATGTACCTTGTATTCGATTAGTTTCCGATCCTCTTTTTTCTTAATGTCTCATTGGACAATTAAGCAATCGTAGGCCACTGAATTTCGAGTTCTACCCTGTTGAGGGTCAAATTTTCCATTTTCAATTGTGCGACCACTTGTTACTCTGCATTTCAAGAGAACTCTGATGGGAATGCTTAATTCTACGTTCAAACTATCTAACTGTGCCTGAACCTTCACATTCATTTACTGTCCAGAAAATATGTTCACCCCAAGATTGTGGTTGCAAAAGCCATTTAGTGCACATACTTATCCGAACTGTTTAACCTGTAACACTCGGTAAATATCTTCACACGAAGAAACTGTAAGAAAACTTCAATAGCAAGACCAAATTGCGTATCAATCGAATTTGATAAATCACAACCAACAGTCGTGAGTTTCACGCTCTACTAAACTGTATGTGACATTAAATTGTTCTAGTGGGTCATTTCTATGAACTCTACAAGCGGGATTAACAAGAAAAATTCCCATGATACATACACTCTACAACAGGGGATTATTAACATCCATTGTGGTAATGAGCAGTATAAACTCCGAGGCCAATTTACAACAGTTACTCAAAAAATTTCTGCTTTTCTATGTCTCACTTGGTTCATTTACATCTGAAAGGGGTTCAGTATCAACTCTCTGGTGCTTTGTTCTTTTCAAGAGCGTGAACAATAAGAAAGTTCACTTGTTTTCTCAATACACCACTATCAACTAAGACACTCGTTAGCATCTGCCGCAGCTCCTCATCTAAGGTCAAGTCGTCATCCAAACTAGCAACTCTTTCGGTGGTTGAGGCGGAGTCAGCATCCTCGGCTAAATGGTGAACCTACCACATTTGGAAAAGTGAAATTAGACAAGTTGAAGATGAAGGGAGCTATAAACAGAGAATAAATTTGACTGATTTCAATATAAAATATTATAATCCCTTGAATTATAAAAAGAAAGAACCGTTGCTGAACTTGTGAAATGATGCTAAAGAAAGAATCCCTTAATTAAAAGGCACACATCAGAACTTCAATTGATACAATGGAGAAAATAAACTGAACGGAATTTCAATATAAAATATTATAATCCCATGAATTATAAAAGAAAGAACAGTCCAGGTGCTCCTGAAATATAAACTGAACTCCTAAAAACGATAATAAAAGAATCCATCGGTCCAGGTTCTCCCTAAAATTCATTGATATTACTAATTTTAATGGTTAAGGCTTTTTAAAGGAGAAAAACACGCATCATATTAGAGGATCAGTGAACAAGGGTTGCTGTAAATATCGAAAGAAGACTACTTGGAGCTTACCTGTTCCTTTAAAAAAAATTCTGCTTCTATTACAGACAGGGAAACAATTCAAGCTCCAACATGATATTAGATAAAGAGTTTTAGATTAAAGCAAAATGAGGAAGTAATTGCGGTTTTAGAGAATGTGGCAACACCGAAGTTAAAAAAAATTTGCCAGAAACCATGCATACCTCAGCAAGAAGGCGGCCAATTTGATTGTCAGAGGTTTCTACAAGATCTAAGAGATTAGATGATGATGGAATATTTACAGGCAGATCTCCTTTTTCTGGGATTAAGTGAGCAACATTACAGTCCTGGAGCTCATCATGAAGACTCTTGCATCTATCCAGCAGTTTCTTCAATGAGGTTCTTGTTTGCTCGTTTCTCTTTCTTTCTTCTTGACGTAGTTCCTGTGTTCATAAGAATTTTCAAAGTCACAAATTTAGGTTCTGAATTGATATATTAATCACGAATGTATTTCAAGAAATATGAAGTACATTTACATTCATGCAATAAGGTTGAATATATGTTACTATATGAATCTCTCTACAATATAAAAGGAACAACAATGTCAACCACATATATCCATGCACACATACGGAAAAAAAAAAGCATCCTTTTGTTTTTAAAGAGGTAGGGCCGGAAGATCAAGGGGAGTTAGTATTTCACTTGACGTGGGTACTGTATCAATTTGTTTGAGGTCCTTTATATAGGAAAAGACGAAATGTATCTCTAACCATTCCCACGTCTAGTATTAAGGAATCCAAGTATTAAAATATTTCACGTTTTCGCCTATCCTATCATACTTCCACTTTTCAGCTCAAAGATACCCAGTGATAATACCAAGATTCATTTGCTAATCATACAGTTTTTCACTGCCTTGACCAGAGCTATAATTAGTAGCACAACAGAACCTCGTGAATATAGAATCCATTCCCAGGGAAGCAAGCATAAAACTACCAATCATAATAATTGGAAACGGAAAAACTATCATATATTAAGATGTTCAGAGTCACGAAAAAAGAATGATGGAGTCAACATGTGCGGCAACACGACGAGAGCTCTTACCCTGCTACACTTAGTGGACTAAACCATTATAATTAAGTTTTATGATTTATCTAGTAGAGCAACTAAGGTGTACCTCTGCTTTAAATTTATCTTCATGGGATTGATTTAGATGCTGATTTAGTTCTGCTTGAGAATTTCTCAGAGATCTAACTTCTTTTACAAGAACTTTGATATCAGATTTGGACTTCACTTCCAGCTCTTGATATCGCTTCAACAAGTCCTCAAACTGCTGCTGCACAGAACCCAATTCCTGTTGCAGGACATGTTTCTGCGGATTGCTCGGTGAACTCGGACACTCACTAGTGCTTTGTGCCTAAAAGAGGTCCATCCAGAGTTAGTCGAACTGAGATAAGCCAATAATAGCAAGACAAAGGCACAAAGAAAATATATATCAACCTGTTGAGAGTTCAGCTTCAATTCCATTTCCATTGACCTCCGCCGTAGTTCTTCCATGTCCCACTGCATCTGGGTCACTCTTTCCCTTTCAATGAGTATGGCCTGTTCTAAGTTCTCCTTACTTTTTTGCTTAGTAGTTTCAAGCTCCACTTCTAAATCTTTCACCTGGGATGCATGGTAAATTATGCACGGTAAATGTGGATTTCAAGTTAAAATAGAGCACCATAATTGTGCTGTTTCCATTTAACCCTTGTAAACAAACATGAAGTGGGTGGAGAAGAGGAAATGAACAAGGGAATTTCATATCAAATGTCATATGGGTCGGGAGCTGTTACACGAAATTCCTGAACACAATTAAGTTAATCAATTTAGTTTAGAAGAAATCACCCAGAGTTAAAGGTCCCCTGGAGAAAGAAATATGAATCTAAGGCTTTCTTCATTTGTCACCTGACTAAGTGGCTCAGAGGCTTAAAGGTTTACCACTATAACTTAAGCCGGGATGCATAGGGCTTTGGTTTAAAGTTGGGTTTTTAAGCCCAATTAAAACAGCATGGACATAGTATTTGTTTAAGCCAAGCTTAAGTATTATTTTCAGCCTAGGGTAAACAGTTCTAAAGACATTGCTGATGTTTTACTGCTTACTGAACATATTCTAGTGAGGGCTGGGCCACGACTCACAAGTGTGGAGTAACATTCTCGCACTAAATGTGAAAAAGATAGCACTCTCTTTAGTAGAACTTAGTTTGAGTATCAACAGAAAGGAGAGGATAAAAATATAAGCATAGCGATACATTCCGGCGGTAATTTGGCAAAAATATTTAGCAAGAAATCATCCAAATCTTCCTTTGGTGGTGAGGGCACGGGATTGCTGCTGTGGAATGAAATATATGAAGCACTGGAAGATACTGAAGAGATACGTGGACTATATGGACAACAAAGATTATACATGGGACATATAGAGTACTTCTGAATACTTGTACTAGTATCACAGAGAAGCATCCAATTTCCCACCCCCATCCCCTCATCCTCGCATAACGAGAGCTGGAATAACAAATAACTAGAGGGCAAATGTACTGCAGATTGTATGACAATCTCAATAGGTGCCTGAGCCACTAGCATGCCGAACAAATCTTATGTTAGCGCTCACATGACTTGGAATTTACCCCTAAGGTCAAAGACTACAATTAACAAGGTGACATATCAAATCCAAAATATGGATGCTCAAAATTGCTCATTACCGCAAGAAATTTGTCTTCTTTTCGTGATATGAAGAAAGGCACTAATATAGTGAGAGAATCTTATATATACTCACACAGACTCTTGTAAGTATCCACCTATGCACTGTAGTGCTTGAACCCTGCCCCTTACTTTTCCTTGCCAGATATAACATTCTCAAAGTGTAATGTCAGATATGAGATTACTCCTATAAAGAATAGGCAATGCACCACCAAGAAGTCAAAGAGAAACAAATCCAATCGCCAAATGAAAGCCAAAGCTCAAGTGATTCCATCTCCACATCTTAAAAGCAGATTGTACAAAGCATTTATGGAAACTATTACTACCTCCATCCCGAAATTACCTTCCCAATTTCCTTTTTTGTCCGTCCCAGAATAACCTTCCTATATTCTCTTCTGAAAACAATCCACTATTATTTATTCATTCTCTTTCATACTCTTTTCATCATCTCTCATACTTAAAACACTCTATTCCATACTTTATTCAAATCTCTCAAGTAAAATACTACTTAATCTCTGTGCCCAGCCAAAGCAGGTACCTTATTCCGGGACGGAGGGAGTAGCATTCTGCTTTCAGTACAATCTACACCTCAATAGCTACCCCATTGTTCTATCGATGCCGTTTTTCAATTTCCCACATATCCAATCTGAGGTGTCGGTTACACAATGTTCTTGTTAAGAGTTTAATATTGCCCAGAAATGTTTCAGTGATACAATGTAAAATTTTATTTGACAATGAAAGAAATATTGTAAGAATAAGTTTTTCAGGATATAATTGTACCTTGGTCGCAAGATAGTCTTTCACGGCAATTTCTTGATTTAACCTCGATATCAAATCCTCCATATCAGTTTTTGCTGTGATCAGACGTCGCTGCATTGTTGTTAGTAACCTATTCATTTTCTGCCGCTGATCCTGAGGGATCACCAGCTGCACATTGTCTGGAAGTTGATAATCCGAGTCTCCAACAGTTCTTGAGACTTCAGCTTTGCTTCTGAAGTCAAGGGTTCCGTACCCATTTGAATGAGGATATGCTGAATTTGACAATTCACTCCCTCTGTGGGAACTCTTGTCACTTCCAATGCTCTCATTTGACAGCTTGCGAGCATGATGAACCACTGTGCCAGAATCTGGATCCGACAGAACCTCCAACATATCTGTCTTATGTGGCGATGCCTTAGAAGAACTTCCATTGCTCACATAGTGTTCAAAATTACTCTGGAAATCTCTGGCATGCACTTTATGCTTTGGAAAACTTTCAAGCTGCTCTAGAATAGCGTGACCCATAGACAAGCCTTCGTCAATATTTGACATGCCATACTTGACAAACTTATCGATTGGACTTGATAATTCATCCTCCGGAGAGGGATCATCTAATCCAATTTCAGAACTGTTATCCCTTCCAAGACTTGAAGTGCCAATCTCAGACGTTTCATAAGCTACATCACTACCATAATCTGATGTCACTGATGGACTGCCATCAGTGAAAGATATGCTAGAACTCGGATGAACATGAAGAGAAGAGCCTGTCGTGTTCCCAGAAACATGTGAATCCTGACTGGGTTGGCCATCTTCTTGGAATGCTGAAAAACAATGGACGGAAACTTAAAACTAGTACGTCGTGGGAGATGTTCACAAAACACAGCAAACTAACCCAAAAAACAAAAAAACAAAATGTATGTTAAGTCATGAAGAGAAATTGATTTATTTTGTGGATATGTATGGAGAAAATGTGAGTGGTTGATACACACATGACCTAGCAGCAGCTTCCAGTTCAAGAAAGGACGCAACAACAACACTTCTAGACAAGTCGATATCCAATAGCAACTTTGTCATCCATTCCTCAAGAGAACTCCGTCGCTGCAACAAACAAAGTCCTGTGGTTATTTAACAGTTTACTGCAAATAAAGAAGAAGAATTATGGTTATATCTACACGAGTCTCTCCACATTCAGAAAAAACATAAACGTAACTCCACATATAAACTTGCCTTGGAATCCCAAAAGACAGTATGAGCATACATCACAAAAAGCATACGACAAGAGTTCAACAATGCAACCAAGTCAATATGCATTAGAAGTACAATGAATGGTCCATTGAGCTCATTTAGACAGGAATACAAAAAGAATATATCATTATCATGTGTAGGTGTAGCACCTCAAGAAAGAAAATCTCACAGCAGAAATTGCCGAAAATTTAAGGTCCACACAATGAGTAGTACTAATTACCTCTTCCAACATCGCCCTTGTTTTCATGCGCAAGAGCCCCTTTGGTGGAGCTGGTGGATGATTCTTCCGGGGAAATAATCTTTTAAGCTGTAAGAGAAAAATGACAGGAAAAACAGCAACCCTGATTCAGACCTTCTATAAGGTAACTTCCAAGCAAATTCAAGCAAGGTCCAAGAAGCAAATCAATATAAAACCAACTAACGTGTCAAACTTACAGCAGCTTGCAGCTTCAAGAAATCATTAAATCTTCTTAAGACAGTTCTCGTAACTGTAATACCTTCTGGTGATTGTAAGCCAACTTGAACACGGTAAAACTGCCCCTTAAAAATGTCAATACCGTGAAACTGCTACCTCATAATGTAAAAATGAAACAAGGAAAAGAAAATTCAATATAACCAGAAACAATAAAGAACAAATCATTCAATTAACCAACAAGGAAGAAGGCGCCATTTCTTCACTCATATATAAATACACAAAATGCAGAAAGCAATATAGGCTTCAGACAGGAGGGAGAGAGATTTCCCCATGATTTGCTTGCGCGTGTTAATGAATGTATGGACGAAATGATGCAATATGACCAAAAATAAAATTGCGTAAACTCAGCCGCAAAATTTATTTAGTTTCATTAAGGGCAGCCTCTGATAAATTTGGCCAAACTACGATTTACTGTACCTATGTCACTCTAAGAGTTGTTTAGCAAGTATATATCGAACCAACTCAACTTGATATCCAGATTCTTGCTCAATTAACTATAGCATCAGTAGCATATAGAGAAATGGTACACAACCCTCCAAGTCAAAATAAATACCACTGTGGGGTCCGAATCTCTAGACTTGGCAAGCACTATCCAGGAAGGTATTGTGATGCAGTAACTCCAGCCCGTGCGAGGGTCATGAGGCCAAACAGTCTCTCTCCCAGCCTGAAATATACATACATACATTACATCACTAAACATGATGACAACAATCAAGTCATCACTAAACATAATGAAGCTAGTCTTACTAATGCAATTCTAGTATAATCTACGACTGAAGAGAAAGCATCACAGAACAGTATCAGCAGTGTATTCTACAGCAATTTCAATTAGTATATCTCGAAAAGACCTAAATCTCTATCTTCGATCCATGTAACTTCAATACGAACCTTCTTTTCACTTCGTTATTACCTCGATTGCTTTGTAAGCTAATTTGCACTAATCAATACCACTAGTACTACTGGTACTACAACTATAGTTTGAAGATTCGCCTGAGAAATGAAGAATGAAAAGCCAGTCTCTTTCCAGGTTTCTCACAATCAAAGGCTGATCAAGAAGCTAACATATCAACGATAAAATCAAACCCCCAGACTTCAGAAAAGATGAATAATCCATAGCTGATTACAAGATAAGTAGATAATTAAAGCAAACAGTTGAAGTAACTGGCAAAATTAGAAATTAGTGATGAATCAATCAGAGTCAATATGAAAATGAGAAATGAAAAGTTAGTGATACTACCCAAAGACGAGGCGGAGGACTCCAATCCATTCCCAAAGGCAAAGGCGAAGTCCCATCGTGTCTGTGCTTGGGTGCTGGACTTTGCCTCTGCTGCATCGACTCTTATTTCTTTATGATCACTACTATAAATCAACCAATCAATCAATTACTGGATTGAGGTTGAATTCAATACAAAATTGAAACGAAATGGGGGTGAAAATCTGGAATTGGAGTTCAATAATTAGGGTTTTTGGGTGGAGATTTGAGATCGGAATGGATTCCAATTACAGCGATGGTGAAATTTGGTTTTGTTGTGTTGTTCCTTCGTCTTTCTTCGGTTTTTTCTCCCCGATAAGAAAGATGGCGTACAATGGGACGTGGCCAAAAGGTACTGCCTGCAGTGTGCGTCACGCACCTAAGCTACACAGTCGGATTTGTATTTTCTTTCTTTTCACTCGGTGTTGTTTGTTTCTCTTGTCTTCTAGTGTTACTATTAAAGTCGTTCTAGTTGCAAAGCAACTTTGTTGCAAATTAAAGGATAAATCGTCCAAATGTATCTGAATTTTAGATTTTTTTACATAAACAAATACTTCAATTTTTGTATGGATGATGTTAGACTTATCATTTAGTTGAATGAACAATATGTTTGGAAAGTTATGCCCGTTGAGAAAAATATTCATTGTATCAAATCATATTAATTGGTTTACGCTGAAATGAATGTTGATTAAAGTACGTGTATATTTATTCTACATGCTCTACAATTGTAAATAATCAACTAATCCTTCCTTGCTTATTGCTATCTAATCCAAGTTGGCAAAAAATTATAGAAACCGATGCTTCTGATATTGGTTATGGAGGAATTTTAAAACAAATATCTCCTCATGATAAACAAGAATATCTTGTTAGATTTTATTCTGGTAAATGGAATGAAAGCCAGAAGAATTATGCTACAATAGCTAAGGAAATCCTAGCTATTGTTAAATGTGTTCTGAAATTTCAAGATGACTTATATAGTCAGAGGTTTTTAATAAAAACCGATTGTCAATCTGCTAAATACATGTTTAATAAAGATTTCAAACATGATGTTTCTAAACAAATGTTTGCAAGATGGCAAGCTAATTTAGCTCCATTTGATTTTGAAATTCAATACAAAAAAGGAAGTGATAATAGTCTTCCTGATTTTCTTACAAGAGAATATTTATCATGAATGAGATACTAATGGATCATTTTTATTTTGCAGATATGATTCCTCATGGAAGAGGAAACCCTTATGGTAGGGGTAAACAACCCTTCTTTAATAAAGGAAGGGGTTCAGGCACGGTCATTTCCCAAATGGGAAATAAAAAACTCATTAATGCTAATATAGCATCATCTTCATCATCAAATGAAGATCA
>JAYMSH010000323.1:0-11951 GCA_036897905.1 Aragoa cleefii | reverse complement strand
CTTTTTAATGACAACGCCAAATGTTGCCCATGGTGGCCTTGATATGTCATTCATTATCTTATCTAGACTACATCTTGTCAATTAGGGAAAGAAACTGGCTGTTGACATCCTTTACTTTCTGTGAACCACTCAACATCAATTTGCTCTTTCGTAATTTAAATGAACACATTCCCAACACAATCGTACAAGTTTAATGGCATTCTACTAATGCAATACTGGGAACAAACTTCCACTGGGTTTGAATGGATGTTCGTTTTGCACAACTAATCAAACCCCATATAATTCTCAAGCCATCGTCCTGCTTGGGGTTCGTGGAAGCATAAAGCAGAACAGCTTGCAGTTTTCAAAACTGAACACGTCAAGCAGCGAAAAAATAAGAGTCACTAGACTTTGCAAATCCGAAACCAGTATTGGTCTCGTCCGAGCTAGAATGAGATGCGTAGCTAATACATTATCAAGTGCATATTACGCAGATATGCATAGCTAGCAAATATCATCAAGCCGACATCATGCATATATTCATAATGTAATAGACGAGACTTTCTCGAGTATAACTTCGCAAAAGAAACAGTTACCAAGCAACAAAATTTCTCCGGCTACGACCTTAGTTACTAAGCATATGCTCCATGTATTTTCAGGATCTATTTAGTCTTTGAACTAGCAGCAAATTACCGAAGAACCACAATACAGACAAGCCCTCTATTCTTCAGTTTCACCACACTAACAAGACTCGAAGAAACAAACCATAGGACATGAGACAGTATTCTGAAGTTGTATCACCACGTGAGCAGATTCATTGAGATTCTGAAATCACACCTTTTTAATGATCCGCATAACATCTTCATCTTCTAGTTCGTGCTCCTGTAAAACAGAAAGGCAAAAAACATAAGCATATGGACTACGATGCAACATAGACCTTGTGCATGTAAAGCTTTCACATTACAAGTTAAGAGAACTAACCCTGCCGACCCGCTGGGGTTTGTGTCTCACGCTAGAACCCCATACAAGTGCACTGCATTACCGTAAACAAGAGGTTATGCTATGTGGTAATAAAAATAAAAATAAATCTCAAAATATTATTGATACGTCAAGATGACAATGTACCAACGAAAGAGTCTGAATAATGCAGTAGGTGTGAGCTAACGAACTAGTTACCAAATGTGACAAAGCCAGTAAGTGAAATCAAGTTGGTTTCAATTTTTCAGACTCTAAAGACATGAACTTGTTCATTCATACTTAAATGCACCTTGATTTCACAAGTTTCGCTTAGTAAACCCAATGCGCATGTAATTTTCTGGTGAAGTGTCATACGTTATGTTTAATATATATTGGCTAGTGTTGATTCGATTTCGTGGCATCTGTGGCAAACCATGGTCCACTAGCGATTGGAATACAATTTATTTGAGAAGTGATTGCATGAATAACTTGTAACTTTTGTTAAGCTGTCATAACTAAAGGTACATCAAACTTACAAAATTGCATTTCTTGTTTTTCCTCCATTACCATCATGGGCAGAAAACCATAATTCAGTGCTTCACTAGGTAGCAGTGTCTTCTCAAAACATGCTACCTAGAATCACTCATTGATTCTTACAATGACCCGTGTCCCATTACACAATCCCACCCAATTCTAGTAAGATCTATTTTCCATGAAGAGGACATAAAGGCCATAACATCCCAGGATACCAGAAGAGCAATAGATGAAGGTCGACTGCACCATGCAAGAATGGACAGTTTTTTAATATTAAGATCATAATGAAATTATGAACAGGAATCCAATGTCCTTTACTACCTAAGCAAATACATCCTATTAAATAAAATAAGTTAGATGTTCAACGTTAAAACACCATTTCCTTTCCCCACCGAGCAAAATCCACATGCAGTCTAAACCCTCTCACTTAATCTTACAATGCATTTATATTCATATTAATTTAATTTAAATTTTGCCATTCAGCATAGAATGATTATTCTGGAGCCGACTCAATGCTAATCACTGTTATAATCACTTTCGAAGCTAAATCAAAAAGTAAAACTTTATCAAGGCTCCTTTACTATATGTAAATAAGAGCATTATGCCCTAAAATCACTATGCCACATTAAGTTAAAGTTTCTCTATATGTGTAAGTTAGTCAGTTGCCAAACGTAGTTATTGACATAAATTTCAAGTAAAATTAAGATCTTCGAATCAAAATAAAGGTCTTTCGGACAACTTACTATTTGAATTGTTTAAGCATGTCCTTATGGATTCTATTGCAGAAATCCTCAATGGTCCTTCTCTTTGATGACAATATGACGGGATCCTCATAGTCTGGATTCATCCCCTTTGGCTTCGTGTATATGCGAGTTAAACACAGATATTCCCATATTTTCTCCAAAAGACCGTCAAGGTTCCATTCCAAATGCGCGCTGAAGCAATTCATTTACAGAAAACAAATTTAGAAAGTTAACAACAAAAACATATAATAATACATGCATCTAAATTTCAAAGAAGAATATAATGAGCTGAAGGTTTAATCTTTAACATGATGGCGAGATTTTGAACCCGGGAGCAATAATCTTACCATTACACAAGAGTACAATGAGAAATGTATAGAATCATAAAATAGAACATTTTTAGCTCGTGACTGCGTAGAGAGACAGGTGTAAAAATCTCCTCTCCCTCTGTTTTTTTTTTCTTTTTGTTGGGGTTCCATTGTGTTGCTCAGCCAAGATGGGTTAACCATTTCTTTTGTTACGGATCTAGATATATATAATATGTTAGAAGTTTTTCTTTTAGTAGCAAGTTAGAACTTGATATCACGGTAGTGCTTCATTGCTGTTAAGGAAACTTACCTAGTAGAGTCTATGACATATTAGACAATAATTACACTTGCAGCTATACATGAAAGAGTCATAGGTTTTAGTTTTCATTCAACAAGTTAGTATGGTTTGCTCGTAAGAGTGGTTCAGGTTCTCAGGGAGACTAGGGATTCCTATATTGGTTGGAGCGAGCTTGCATCATTTTCTTTGTTTTCGATCGTTCAATAATATTACAGAAAAATTGCTGAGACACCTTTTCTTCATATCTATTTTCATCCGCTCTATCAGTTTCTCAGCCACAATGTGAACTAAGTTAGACACTCACACTGGTCTCTTTCGACCTACCTTTGGACTCGAAAGGATAAATTTTGGCTAGGTAAGAAGAGGAGGCTTCATTTGCATTGCAAATTCTGGTTATTGGATAATTCAAAATATTGTCCGAATGGAATAAGAAGAATGTACATCACCAACAAAATGAGTAGAGCAGTATACCTGATAGGGCAATAATGTGGAAGCTTGTCCAAAATCTCCAGCTCTTCAAGGGTAATCTGATCAATCTTGTTGATGACATAGATGCAAGGCATATATACCCTACTTCCCTCAATGACATCTATGAGGTCATCAGCTGTAGCATCATATCTAAGATTGATATCAGCATTGTGTATCCTGTATTCGCCACAAATTGCCTTTACAGTTTCTAGGTCAAGATGTGTGTTGGCAACAGTAGATGTAAGATTAATTCCACCCTTCTCTTTCCGGCGGAAAGTCAGATTTGGCGGTTCCTTGTTTAACCTATTTTCAATAACAAGAAACATATAAATACATATTACAGGAAGAGAATGAAGTTAAGAAGAAGCCATGCATAAATATAAAGAAGAGTTATCCATGAAATCATGACAATGCGAAAACCACATAATTATGAAAGTTTTGTACAGCACACTCAAGACGATATAGGGTATTAGGAGATCGCATTATTAATTGCTATTCCAGAAAATAGAACAAATACCTACAAGGGTTTCAAAAGAAACGATTCAGATACATGGCCAGAGTCTATCAACTTAGTCACTTAAAAGTCAATCAAGTGGAAGTACATGCAACATAAAGCCATAATAGACATAAAAGACAATAAAAAGATTTAGTTATAAAAAAATAAGAAAGAACTCATCACATGTACTACCTTATACCAAATCCTTCGAGCTCTTTCTCTATAAGACGCTTGTGAGTAATTGGTTTTATTGCGTCCAGAACAATCAGGATGCAGTTGCATGTCCGAGCTGTACTGATGACCTGAATTTGGAAATTTTCTTTCAATATTAATTAAAGCAGACAGCCTCAATCAGGCAGAAGAACGCATCCCTTTTATCTTCAAGTGTGAGCAAAATGCAGGCAGGTGAAAACAAAAGGCAGAGACATATTACGAACTCTAATAAATAAGATTGGGTTCCCATAGGGCACAGATAAAGACATGATGTACGTTCTGGATGCACTATGAAATACTTTAATGTTAAGTGGTTGATTATATCGATCCACAAATGGAGACAATGATATCTAGCTAATGCAAGAGTCAATGACAGCTAGTTACCCAACTATCCTATGATCTGAACGAACAAGTAAAATGTGGGGTTTTTTCAGTTTAAGCAACATTTTCTTTGGCGAACTTGGTTGAACATGCCTTTTGGTCAAGCACCTTTGAGCTTTGACCCTCTATTCCTATTCGTTTCAAGCTAACATACGGAAGAGCTTATTAACTGAAGTAGGAAAAAGGGTCCCATCAAATTCACTTAGGTTCTTTTCTTTTGAAACTCCCGGACAAAAAAAAAGTGCATCTGAACTAATTTGTGGACAATCCTACCTCAAAAGTAGAGTTTAAAGCTCACAGTATGGAAATTTTTCGCACCAACATTTGACCAAGTATTTTTATTTCATCGTGTTTCACAATTGAGAGGGTGGAGAAGCTCTTGGCAGAAACTTCTTGCAAATAAACTGTCTCAAACCACAGGAGCCTCTTATGTCCATTAGAGCCATTACAGTGACTGATACACTTATGCTTTTTTTAAGTGCAACTCATTTGAACAAATACCATGAATTACAAGAAAAAAAACTCCAATCTCACAAAATAAATGTAAAATTCATCAAAAGTCTACCACAGGCTTTCGTAGACAAACTTATTCAAGAGCTTATCTGGTCAGAGCGCCGGCATGGGACATGTATGATCATTTGGAGCATTAACCAACTTCATATGAAAATTCAAATAACCACATGATCACGCACCCTTATCAAATCTAATAACGACATTTAAAAGCTTTATACAAAAATTTATCTTTATCAGAGGGTTTGCCTCGATATGTACTTAGATTTGGAGAATTGAGCCAATCAATATGAGAAACTGTGCTTCTCATTAACAAAGAACAAACACACAGATTCAGATTACACACACGCACAAAAATAATGAAAACCAAGATAAGCAATAAAGTAGTGGCAGATGGTTCTACAATACCTGCCTCCCTCTACCTTTGCCATCTTTAGCACCTTCAATGATACCAGGAAGATCCAACAACTGCCAAAACCGGATAGAACGTGAAAAAAAAAATTAATTATTATTTTTAAGAAACATTTCAGTACACTGTACACGTTAGAATTTCAACTTCAGACGTCATAAACTTTAGTCAAATTTGTTTCTGATGAATAAAAGAGAATGTATGTGAATAATAAATTAACTTTGAGATGCAATATATACGCACGAACTGCTTCACATTGAAAACACAAAAAGACTGCATCTTATCAAGATCAAATCCTTGTCCTTCAAGATGCCATAAAAAGCAAAGTTATCACTTAAAATTTTGGTTAATCTATGTTACTGTCAATGTATGCTGGCTAAAAACAGAACAAACAGATCATCTAGAGCCTTTAAACCCTCATGCTAACTAATTCAGTTCTCCATTCACGTAAAAGTTCAGAGGTCCATGACAGACTGACAGTAAAACTTGAAGCCTCTCAGAAGCTCTCTGAGGACATAAGTACACTTTGATATTATCAGAGTAACTTTTTTACAAAAGTAAGATGCTGTTTTTTCACGTAACAATATTTGATAATATCGGGAGTTTGATCAAACACAAATAAGGTGTGGTTTCAAAGTAGTGATTATTACCACAAATCTTGGAAGACAGCAGGAAAATGAAGTAAATCTGAACAGGGAGCAAGAACGAAGTTTTCATGAAAATTCGTTGAAATGAGACAATTGATCATTTTATGCTCAGCAACGTTTTAGGTAACTGATGCCTTACTCGGAGTTATACTGAATCCACCAAAAAGAGAAACCAGAACGGAAATAAAGATGCAATCTCCTACATCTACAGAGTGATTACAAGTACATAGTCCCAATGAATATTTTCCTCAAACAGATCCACAAGCTTATTAAAGATTGCGGACTAAAACCCTCTGGATTATCATTCGAGAGTAACACATCAGATCCGTACCTAAATTAAATTAGAAATGACTTGTATAAACAAGTATGATTATTATGCACTCATAAAATTAATTATTTAACGGCCTTCACTTGTTTACTGGATGCTTCACTGGAAACAGCAAGACATATAGGAGAATCATCACTAGAATGACAGCATGCCAATTTTCCAGATAGTGTGCACGAAAAAAATTAGCCAAAATAAGTTTATCTGAATATAGTCATTCTATTTTGGACAATCTCAATAAAATCTTATACCCAATAAGAGGAGTTGTGCAAAACTTGAAAGATAATTCAAACTGATTTTTATAAGTTTAAGAAAATCATGTTACCGTCCCATGCCAAAATAATAGATAGATAATGTTGCTGATGTTAAGCACTCCAGTACAGCCTTATTAGTTTAGTGAACCAAAAAGTAATCTTCCAATGTGACATAACTTATTATGATGTTCATGTGGACGTGTCTTAAACAAAAATTCAACAACTTTTACATATCCAGTCAGACCCTTGTATCTATAATTCCAGGGAATCTACCATACCTGAATTTTAGCTCCTCTGTATGTTATTACACCAGGAATGCAAGTTAAAGTAGTAAATTCATATGAAGCAACCTGCATTCAAGAGAAGAAGCAAAAGATAACCTTAGGAAAAATAATCTCATACTTCAGCAACTTAAACTATGACCATGCAAGCTACTTTCTGAAGAACAGGACAAACTAACAAAGTAATTGCTACGTCTATTTGGAAGAACTTTCTGAAGAACAGGATAAACTAACAAAGTAATTGCTACGTCTATTTGGAAGAACAAACAGACGGTAATATAATATTCACAAAAATAGATCATATAAATCATAGACTTCATTACTGGACATATAATAATCACCAAACAGTTGGTATGGTATTAAAGTCCCATACAATAGTCATAGATTCACTTTAATAGCAAGAAGACACTAAATTGAAGGCTCGGATACCCTGGCGCTAGATACACAGATATAAAAAGCGTAGCTAGACAGCAGCATCATACTACAAAATTGATAAACATCAGAAGATGTATCCCGACTAACTAAAATGTCTAGAACTCGGAATACAAATCTATATCGACCTTATTATTATCGCGCACTAAACTATCTGCGATCTACTAAAGTTTACAAGGAGCATGGCTAGACAGCTGCATCATACTACAAAATTGACTGAACATCAGAAGATGTACCCCGACTACCTAATGTCTAGAACTTGGAAAACAAATGTAAATCAACCTTATTATCGCGCAATACACTATCTGGAATCTACTACCATTTTCTATCGCATAACACTTTTCACATCAATGCCCTCTAAGTTTACAACTTCCAAAAGGTCCAGCCGGAAGTTGCAGTCCCGTGTTAAAATAAGCCAAGAAAGTGCAAAACTGCAAATTTTATACGGTTACCTTCAGGATCTCATTGGTAAAGAACTATATCTGTAACTCTTTAGCCTGAGCTCTATCATCAATAACCAGATTTCAGAATCTGGTTACACATCCCAACGCCTGAGACCCTTTTATCTTTTCCTACACCTACCGAGAAGCTATAATCTACTGACTAATGAACAATTCTGAATCTAGTTTAGATCTCATTATGATCCTGTGACTTGCATTACAAAATCAGCCACAGTCAGGTGGGGGCCAAATTCATAATGTTCGATGGTAGGAAAAAAGATCATTATGGTCCTAATTAAACGGAGTAAGCACTCCTTAATTAACACTGTCTATACCTCAACTTTCGTAAAACAATGTTAGAAGTGATATTAGAAGTCACTGGCCATTTAAAAAACATACCGACACATGATTTGTTTAAATGATACAAAAAGACCTATAGCATCACATAAGGAATACAAACCTCTGAAAAAGTTCCGGTTAATTTGTTCAAAAGCGTCGATTTCCCAACTGAAGGGAAACCCACAAGGCCAACTCTCGAATCACCACTTTTCGTAACATCAAAACCTTCTCCAGCGCCACCACCTCCTTTCGATGATGGTGTAAGAATCTCCCTTCGAAGTTTCGCAAGTTTTGCCTGACAGATCAATTAATACAAAGGCAACTCAGCTTAACATGATTGAGCTCATCTTTAAATTATTCAACTTGTCAACATTCACAATAAAAATAGTTAATGATATGCACATACTAAATGTTTTTGATCCGTGCGTACAGTTGCACCAAATTACATCAAAGATTTCAAATCACCTCAAGAATGTGATCAAATCCAAAACTAATGATATAAAAAGAAACATAAAACAATTCCCCGAAATCACCTGTCATACCCCCCAAACCCAACCCGGTCCACAGGAAGATGACGATACAAGTCTCGTAGATAAGTGTGGGATTAAGTTATTCAGATAGACACTACTGTGTTCAGAGAGTCGTACCTAGTTCAAGATAAGACTATTCAGCAGATAGACAGGAAAAGGTAAGTAAAGAGGGTCGTACAAATAACTTAAACTCCTACAAGTTCTAGTATTGTAAATAGAAAAAATAGACTTCACCACCCCCAACCCACCTACAAACACATCCGAAGTAACATACTTCGAGTAAATTACTATCTTTACTGAGTATATGTTCTCCCAGGTTCAGCAAATTTCAGATTTTTCACTTGACCAAAGCCTTGCGAATAAAGGTATCCCTAAAAATCAACAGTATTCACAACTTAATACTCTCAAATTTATCATATGATCCGGTAATTTCATCCAATTCACAACTTTTCAGCTCCTTTCGGAAAATGACTCTTAATTTCAAACCAGTATCATATAATCATCTAGCTAGAAAGCGTACCTTCAGCGTGCCAAGATGATGGGCAGTTGCTTTATTCTTCTGCGTTCTGGCCATCTGCAACAACAGGAAAACCACAGACCATTATTAGGATATTAACTAGTAAACTCTCTTCTGGTTAATTAATAAATTAGTAGGAGCATCGAGGTGGTAATTTGACCTCATCTTCGATGTCTTTGATTTTCTGCATGACAGTCGCCATTGTTTCTGCGAGAAGGAGTCGGAGACTCTAAACGACGGCGTCTAGGCGTTGCTGGCAAATGGTGCTTTGTTTTGCTTGCCGGAGCAGTGGAGAAGGAAGGACAGAGGTACGATACGAGAAAGAGGGATTGTTCTGGAGAGATTCGTCAAAAGCCCATCTCAATATGAGTGGGCCTTGGGCCTTGGACATTATTAACAACCCATTTGCACTTTGGGGACTGCTGGTCAAACCCAATTGAACACCCTCGTTCCTATTTGGAGCAATTTTTCTTATTCTAGTGAAGAATGATAATACAATTTTCGCCCCAAAGGTAGTGGTTGTTGTGTATTGCATTATCGACGCTTTTCTTTTTTCAAAAATATGTACAACGCTTGGAGCGATTGCAACTTACTTATAGTAAGAAGGTGTCGGAAAGAAGGACCTATGAGTAATTTTTACATGTCAAATACTATTAGTTTTGACCCATGTATGTCTGGACTATAATTTTTGCGCAAATGTTAAACTCTTAGTTTTTCGTTTGCAGGAAGTCCAAGTCATTCTTTTAACCCGATGTGTTAAAGCTTGGTCTCACAAGATATTTTTATTAATTCTTCTCACGGACGTTATTTTGCTTTGAAAAAAAAGTTAGTTAAGGTTTCGATATTTCTCCTTACCTGCGACAATATGAAAGGCATCCATGTACTTATACTGATTTATTGTATATAAATATTGATACGGAATGGAAGCGTAAAGAAATATAAAACTCATGATTCAACATGTGAAATTCCTACGCTAGATCGAAATCAATGAATAAGAGGAGCGCACTCTTTTGACAAGGAAGAATCCTTATTTTCTAATTTATTCATAAAAAAATTGAATGAAAATTACAAGATAACTATTTACTTAAATAGTACCAAGTTAATTGAACAGAAAGTAATAACCTAAACAGAATTCTAAACGAATAAATTAAAAGTCCTAAATAGTAAAATAACTAAAATAAAGGAAATAAGACACGCGACCCAAGTAGAACTCGATCGACGTTGTCCATGTAGTTGCGGCAACAACTTCTGCCTCTATTCGAATTCTGAAACATGTAGAACTTGTTCTCTATCGTTCTCCCCGCTTGAAAAATAACTCATCCTCGAGTTGTCGCATTGAAAGCAGGAAAACAAATGGAAAACCATCAAAAATCCCCTTCGTCCATGTATCTTTACCTGCACGATCAGAATAATTTAACATGGCAAACATACGTGAAGTACTTCCATCAGTACCATCAACAGATAATCCTCCGACGAGTAGGCCACACTTGATTGTTTATTCATCCTGCAATAGACTCCATAACCGGTAATGAAGGTATTGCACGTGAATCCTCCTAAAGAACGATAAATCATATTCTTCCACATAGATTAACCTAAATCGAGCAAGGTTATTAATCCCATGTTGGCCACAAAAACGACAGTTCAGTGCGTGACTGGTATATTTAAAAAAATTATTGCACTGATTACCACAAATTAATTAGTTCGTCACCTTAGAACCTTAAAACGAACCAATTAATCGACGTTTCGTGCATCCCTTTATAACTTTTGTCGAAGGAATCCGCCATTGCGCATTCCGATTCAATTAGTTTATCAATTTAGTTTAAACAGTTCGGGTCCAAATATAAGGAATACCATCCCACCGATTATAGAACACATGTTACATGCATAAAGTAAATAACGCAAGCAAACATGATTGCTCTTGCACATCAATTTGTGACATTTGCAATCATGACCCGAATCTTACCATATAGCACTTAACATTAACTCACCTTAAAGATTCGTGACAATACAATACGTGTGGGAAATTAATTTACAGCACAATAAATTGTTGGAAAAGTTATGTCCGTCGAGCACATTTTGTATCGAATATTATTAATTAAAATAAATGTTTAATAAAGTTAAGTGTTATTTATTTCAATTGCACGCATTTATTATGCACTTCATGTTTACACACGCGTGAATAATCAACTAAACAATCCATTAAATGTTATAATGACATATCATTGGACTTAGTATACATGAGTCTTGTATACGGTCGAATTTAAGTCAATGGTCAAACATTCATAAATAAAGTTAACGATTATCGTACTATATGGATTTGGGTGTGAGGTAAATCGTGAGATGTTGTACTTGACTGTATATGCAGATCAATCTTATCCAGGACTAATTGGTCAGAGTTACCGGTATATGAGACATCCGATGTGATATGTTTCACATATGACTATGACACGATAGTGTGAGCAGCAATCCCTTGAAACCGTTAAATGATTCTCATATACGCTGTCAACGATGATCAGGCACGACAGATGTTAACCATGTCTTAGAATTATGAACTCCTGTGAAATTTCGTATTTAACTTCGTCGTGTGTAACAGTGGACAACTTACAAAACTGTTCGAGTATATACACAATGGTGGGTTATTATGATTTGTCATGGCCTGAAAAATTTGGCATAAGACTAGATTAACTCCTACCTCGATAAGTAGTTGACAATAGACTCTTATTCTAAGTTGGGTTCGGAAAATGAGGATGATATAGAGCTCAAGTTAGTTATGCGAACTGGATCACCGAGTAGAACCAATGACATTCTTGGATGAAAAAGTAATCGAGATAAGGTTAACGACAATGATCTATACTCTACATTACGAATTTATAGTGAATGATCTATACTA
>JAYMSH010000322.1:0-11967 GCA_036897905.1 Aragoa cleefii | reverse complement strand
ACCGTCTTCGTGGAGAGCCATATGCATATGAATTACAGAGTGTCAAAGCCATCTTCGTGATCACGAGTTACTCCTGGTTATAGCAGGTCATAATAGATAAAGAAAATGATTAAGCACGTGCATCATATGTACTGTGAGAATGATATGATATGAAAGGAACAAAATGATACGATATGAAATGAATGAGAATGATATGAATGAGAATTACATGAAAGAAATGAGAAGAATATGAAATGAATAAGGACGATATGAAGTAAATCGAAAATATATGAGATGAATGGAAATGATTATCGATGATGTGATTATGTGACACCAAATGTTCTGTTTGGCGATATACTTACATGTTGTCTAATGACTTGTTACTGATTATACTTATTGAGCTCACAACTCATTCAAATGCGATGTTGTTTGTTTTAGAGTTATAGAAGAAAAGGATAAAGGAAAGGGCGTAACCGTCAAAAGTTAGTCATTGAGCAATGATCAGCCGGCTGGTTCCCACTCCTTCTTCCTCAGCTCGTTATCTGCATATCATAATAGGGTTTTTCATTTGGTGTCTGAAAAGGGGTTAAATCGCCTGATGTCCATGTTTGATAGTTGATAAACTCGGTAATGTCAAAGATTCAGCTTGTGTATACATATGTGTAAAGGTTGAAAAGATGAAGCTTATGTAAATTAATTATGTGTTGAACACTTAGAGTGTTAATTTGATGTGAACATGTAAGGGTGTTACATCCTTGTCAAGATAATTCCTCCACCACCTTCCTCCGCAAATCTGCCTCTCCGGTTCTGCTAAGCAACCATTCTAGAATAGTACAATTCTGTAGTAGTCAAAACAATTCATAAAGCAATCAAATGGAAATTGATGTTTTGTATACCTGAATCGAAGCTCGGACGAGGCGGTCACACATGTGGCGGCTACGGTTCATTCAGTATTCATCATGACGTCATTCGAATGTTGAATATGGAATCGGAGAAGCAAGCAATAAGATGAAATGAATTTGTTTGATCCATCCAAAAATTGAAATGAAAGGAACAATAAGCTGAATGAAACGTTGGTTTTGATTCTCGATTTGAAGAGAGCAATCTGATTTTTGAATTGATTCTGAAAAAGAGGAGAATTTGATTGTGTTGTTGATGGTGAAGAGGGCGATATAGAAAGGAAATGAGAGCTGTGTATCGGTTTATCAGAAAGGTAATATCAATCAATTGCAGCCTTGAGCACAACGCCGATGCTGCTGGCCGTAACGCCTTTACCGAGGCCGCTCACAACCCCACCAGTGACCAACACATATTTCATCTTTTTCCTCTTGTTGTGTTTCTTGGTGAGATTTGTGTAAGAAGCTGCTTTGCTTTGAGAGCGAAGTGTTTGTGCAAATGTCGGAGACGGAAGAGCAAATGTGTGCGTGCAGATAAAAAAGGGGGTTTATACTTTATATACAGTTCTGGTGTCAAAGTTGAGTCGCTTTCTCTCTGCTCTCTTGTCGAGTAGTAGTAGCGCGAGGGCGAGAGTTTCTAGGTTTTTAAAGTGGAATATAAAACTATTTTTCCTTTGCTTCTTGATTGACTTCCTCTTTTCAACCAACTGCAATTGGATAGGGTAGTATCATGGCCTTATTGTTATTGGGCTCACCATAGCAAATCAGATCAAGAACTTCTATGAGGAAATTGGATTTTAGTAGGTTATTCTATGCATAACATAATCAATAATATGTCATGTAACGAATTAGAAATCGGCTATTGCGGGGTTTGATCTCGGAGGTTGCATATTCTTGAAGAAATTTCACAATTTATATGCGGTAGAGGGAGCACTAACAATACGCAAGGTTAATGCGAGATTGAAAGAGGTCGTCAAATTTTACTACAGGTGGTGTTTGTTGTACGGAATCTAACATTGAAGAAGATATGAGCAAAAGTATTTGGAATACAATGAGTAATTCTTTGATGGAATGTCTAACGACTTCAAGCCTAAGCGTATCTGATGAGCCTAAAAGTGTGTCGTCTCATCAATAAAATTTTTCTTAATTTTGACTAAGTTTCTAGATATTTTTATGATTTATTAGTACGGAATCATTGCTTAGTTGTTTTTTTTTATTTTTGGGTGTCAAAGAAGAAATAAGTAGAAAAGATGTATGTTTGATGGATTTATTGAAGAAAATGTGTTACTAGACTTGAAGATTGCAATTGGGCAAAATTCTACGGAAGAAACGAATAATCGGGGTGAAACGAGTCCGAAATGAGGTCCGAGACAAAGAAAAAGGAAAATCTCGGATTTTACCCTGAACGCATTCAACAATATAGTTGGAATGCGATCCGCCTTTGCAATGTTTCAACAGGAATTTTTTTGGAAAACCTGAACGCGTTCAGCTTCTATAGCTTGATTGCGGTCCGCTGTTTTTATGGTTAAGTTTCTGGCGATTTTGGAGGGGTTTGACCTAAAGTATAAAAGGTGAAAAATTAGGTTCCTGAGACAATTAACACTGAGACACGAGCAGCAACAAGGAGATACGGAGAAAATGAAGGAAAAAACACCATACACGAGAATTCTATTGAATGCTTGAAGATCGAAGAAGCAACAATATAAGAGCGAAAGATAATCGTACTCCGGTTTATAGAGGGGATTTTCTTTGTACTTTTATTGCGTTTGGATTTGAATTATTTATTTATAGACATGAATTTTGATTATATATATGAAAGTGTTTTGATTTCCATCGTTATGAGTAGTTAAACTTTTAGTATGAGGTTTTGGTGAAACTTGTTTATGATGATGCTTTGATGGGAGAAATTAGTTTATAAACATGATTATGAGATGTTTGAATTGTTTGATTTAATTTATCTTTTTGAAAGGAAACTAATTTTGAATGGCCATCATTGTAGGAACTTGTAGAAAAGATTTGAGTTATATTTCTTTGTGATTATACATGTGATTTAATAGCTCTAGCAATTTTAAAGTCAGTAAGAAACCGTTCTGATCATTTACGGTAGATACATGATAGTTTACAATTCTATTTGATCTTACTGGAATGATTTGAGTGTGTTGACTTAACCATGCTAGATTATTTTGTTTAGGACTTTTTACATGAGCATATGATTAAGTTCACTTTAGCGAAAGAACCAATCTCCTAGTTAACGCATATATTTTGATTGAAATAAAAGAGTATTTTTGTAGAAAATATAACTCCCAAAAAAGTAGCATCAAAGCAAGTGGATCTGATTCCTCCATACTCTCTTTTGATTGACTAAAATTAATTTTTTGATTGCTTTAGTAATTTAGAATAGTTTAATATAATGAGTTGATAATTTTGAAGTAGTTAACTCGTGACATTCAAAAAGAGTGTTAATTACTTAGTAGTATCGTGGTAAGTACATATGTAGATCACACTACGATTCTCTTCGAGACCAACCTTTGGAGTGTTTTAGAGGAACCAGGTACTACACGCCTCGTCCACTTGCGAGTTATATATTACATTGAATTGACAATACAAAAGTCAACATCAACAAATCAGTGGGTTTCGTGACATAGAGAAATTGGGCTTCGTGACATAGAGATATTTTTCCGATTGATTAGGTGTTTTTATGAAATAAGTACATAATACTCCTAAACTAGAAATATTTTTGTAATTTTTTATGACAAGCCTGGATCCGGGGATTTTCTTTTGGGCTATTTGAAATCTCTAGATATGCGTAGTGAGCTTAATGCATTGTTTGTTTTTGAAGTTAACCAATTTGAGTGAAAGTGTTCTTTTGGTTGGCCCATAACTTGACCTTTGAATGTTGAATATGTTTGAATAGAAAATGTGTTCGCTGAAAGATAAAACTGTTTTTAGAGAAATGACATGCTCTTTCTTGATTTACATTCAATGTCTAAAGGTATGTCGGACAAGTTGAGGTTTAGACTGTCTCTCTCACACGAGCAGTTTCTTTTGATGATGTGTAGCATACAAGGATAAGACATGAACGTCGTTTATGCTGAGTGACATATGGAGATGAAATCATAAAAAATGGGTCGTCTTGATTCACACTCAAGTTGAGATTATTGGCGAAGTAATCGAAATGGATTCTCCCAATCCATTATACTTGTCTTATAGTTAGATTAGAGTTTTCTTAAGATTTTCAGAAATCTTATAGAGGACTTGGAATGTTTTTCTATTTTGAGTTTTTTGTTGAAGGACACAAAGAGAAGGAAATCCGAGTTAACTTTGTTTTACACTTGAACTATAATCTATACGATGTCATGTTTCACGTAAAAGGCATACGTTTCCGATTGGAAGAATGACATCTTAGCACGTGTCTCATACCACGTGTGTTGAGTGACCAATTAGGTGATGCGAAATTATTATGTTGCATCCCTATTTTCTTATTGTGTGAGACCTTGAAGTTTATCCTCGTTGTTTACCTTTAGGACTTTCCACTGTGTTTTGAGCTTTTACTTTGGTGTTGCTACTTTAGTGTGTTACAAACAAACACGATTGATACAGTGATGTGATGCACGTTAGAAAAGCAGCTAGGGTTAGACTTGAGAAATTCTAGTAGAAAAGGAATATTGTCTTTGACTAGCATTGAACTTGTGTATTTATTGGCCCATCTTGCTAAACTCTGGTTTGTAAGACATGATTATGAATACATAACATTTTTGTTCGTTGGGACGCATTGCTTGAGTTGGTCGAGTATGCTTCTGAGGGATAGCAATGCATTGACTAGACTAGTTAAAAAAGTCTGCGGTATAGTGAGTTTAGTCCTCGTTTTTGAACTGGTTGGACTGCCGTGTATCCTTAACAGGTGTATGGAATGGTTCATTGAGCCGTTGTATATCATTAACATGTGTATAGCATTTAAAGGCCCGCAACTTGCATGTCACACAATCCATTTGTCCGTGTTATGAGCCATTTTAGTCTAAGGGGGAATTTGTTGAAGATTGTTAGAAACCCATTAGATCAAGGGGAAGTTGTTCATGAACCCTACAATTCCATTACCCTTCTGATAGATTAGGGGAAATTGTTCCTGGGGAGCCTGTTACCCCCTCGTGCTTATTCGTTTTGATAAGAACACTTGATGAGAACACTAAGTCAGCTTTAGTGAAGCCACTAAGAATGTCAAAGTCACCTAATCAATCTTATTAGAAGATAGGTAGACTCGTAATTCTTTTGAAGTTGTATTTTTAGAATAAGGTTAGGATTGACATTCTGAGAAATGTTTCAGATCGCCATATAGAATGCTAGGCTAAGAATGTTCTGAAGAAATGAAGAGAAGATCAGAATGAGTAAAGACTGAAGATTGAAGACAGCATTCTGAAGGCTTCAGATCGGTACAAGACCTTGCTCGACCTCAAAAATGAACGCTTCACTAGTATGGGTCGAGCTGGTGATTATATCCGTTGAGCAACGGTTCCAAATGAATTGGACAAATATCCAAAAACGTCACTGTCACGAGTGGCTGGATGGAAGTGTATCTCTGGTAGTAAAATTTCTGACAAGACATCTCTATCATGGCAGTTGAAACTATCACGTGGTCCACTTGCTTTAGTTCAAAATTGTCTCTTTTAGTGTGCAACGGCTAGTATTCAAACATATTGCACTATAAAAGGAAGAAATATTTCTCATTTGACGGATACTGAAACTACAATCAAAGCATACACAAGCAAACAAGCTATCAAGCATACAAGCTTTCAATCTCAAGAGCAAACAGAAACCAAGTGTTCACATTCACAGATTCTGTTTCTCACAAAAGTTCCAGGCCGACCTTATCGACTTCCCATGGGTCGTAGACCAACACCGTTTGCGTGAGCAGACACAACTGGTTGCCAGGCGTGCAAGTTCAGATTGACCTTGGAGTGGTCCCTTGATCTGATTTTCTTTGAAAGGGAAGAAGCTGTTCGTGTACTCGTTCAGTGAAGGTTCCAAGGCCGAGGTGCGGAGTACATGGTCGTGGACTTGTTCAAGGAAAGAGCCTCAACACAGGAATTGTTAATTGTCAGCTTGTAATGGAACTCAACCTGAAATTAGTGAATTCTAATCCTCGTGAGTGCGAAGTGGATTATTGAAAAATTACGCCTTTCTCGACACCACTATAAACTATTTGTGTACTCTACTTTTTTGCAGTTAATGTTCTTATTGCTTACTTACAAGTTAAACTCTATACTGCTTACTTAATTGTTTTTATACACAACGATATATTTTCTGTTGCACTAACTCACCAATCTGATACTTGTCATTCTGACCAGTATCAAGTATCGATCTGACATACAAGATCGACCGAAAGTTGAAAAGAGGGCAAAAGTTTTAAAAGTCTATTCACCACCCAGACTTTTACCTTGTTTCCCACCCAGGGACCAACAACCGGGTTCAAAAACTTGTTACTTTTTTAATGCGATATAAGTTGAAAAAGTCAATAAAGCACAATGTAAGATCGAGGGAGGGAGTATCTCATTAGAGCACCATTTTTAAATAAAAATATAGAAATCATACGTATTGATTTCATAGTGAGAGTTTTAGCAAAACTTAAAGCGCGACTTGAGAATTTTGAAAGCGACATAAAGAGAGATTGAAATTTTCCAGCAAACTTGGAACGCGAAATAAATCATAGATAAAAGCTTTAAAGTGATCTTGTTTGTGAAATGCTTTTGACTTTTGTTTGGGTTTCATATTATTTTACTTTATAAAATCAATTTAAGAAACGGTACCAAACGAGCTCTAAAAAATTATACTTGCAAACACTATCAAAGAGCTTATGAGCTGATATAACATCAAAATAATATTGATGATGGATGAATTTGATCACCGCTCTAAGACTTTCGAATACTTGAGGGTATGGTTCTTAGAACCTATTTCATGTATAACAAAGAGGGGGTAGGGTGGGGTTAGGTTTAATCAGCCTGCCTTGGTCAGGTTGGTAGTAGATCTAACTTGATCGAGGGTGTAGCCTCAGAACTAAGTGAAGTAGATAAGTGTATACAAAGTTGACCACAAATAAATTAAAATCAGGACAACTACCAGCGAATTACAGCACTAACGGATTTCCAGCTTCATCCCAAGCTTGAGATCCAAATGCAGTTGCTTGGCCTTCTCTCGTGCTCTTAATATCATCTCGTTGCTGACCGTAGACTCGAGATAAGGAATTCCTGTTGTGTTTGGATAGCGTTGGTGATGGTCGATGATCTTCTCTAGTGAAACAACATTCTCTAATAGTTTCAATTGGTATTACAGTACTACCATCTGGTTTCCGTCATGAGAATCAGGTCATGGAAGACGAGAGTTCATCCTCAATGGCCGAAAACATGGTGGCAATCGAGCTTATGCTCGATTTCCATGGTGATGGTGAGTTGAAGTTCGAAATCACTGTTTCGATGAACAGTAAACGCTATCACAGTGACAACTGTTTTTTTCTTTTGTCTCAATATTTTATGTAATTGCAGTTTGACCCCAAAAAGACCGTCTCCTAAGTATTTGCTCCTTTGGTAAGGCTACCGAACATAAAAAGGCAAGCCAAGAAAGAAAAAAAACTGAAAAAGGTTAACGGGACAATTGGGAAAATTTAATGATCCACATATACACTAAAAAACGTGTAGCATGCCAGATACACGAAACGGATACGCTACGCATACCGTACTCGTATCCCATATTCAACGTGCCAAGTTGCGTGACCCAATATAAAATAATAACAATTAAATGAATACACGTGTCGGATACATATTACATGTGTATCCCATGATGTTTTAAAATATTACATATGCAGGTCCTCGTATTGTATCCCTTTGTCCGTATTTGTGCAACATAGACCTAATCAAAAGAGAAATCAGCATTCACGTAAGCTTGTGGTTGATTAAAAAATGTAACATTTTAAACTTAACATGTTCCTGAAGTGAGATTGAACTAGAAAAGATTTCAAAGTACGTAAGCACATGTACTAGAAGATCAAAGAACGGTTGTTTAGTGTCGGTCCAGCAGAGTGCTTTTGTAGTTGGTGTTCTTGATCTTTACGAATTTCAACACTCCATTGAAAATAAATTTTAAAAATGACAAGTCATGTAAAATGATTTTATTAGTGAGTCCATTTTGCAAAATATGGAGTAAAATAAATTGTAAAAGTTTGGAAGGGTCATTTGCAATTTACCCAGACAATCAGAAAAAAAGAAGAAAAAAAGAAGAAGAAATGGCTTGGAGACAACATGCATATGTTCGTCCTTCTGTAAGGGCTAATTTTGATTTCTTCTTTCTTTGTTGGGTTGGGTGGAGGGGTGTATGGGAGGTTGTGTGGTGGTGGTTGGAGAATGTGGTTGTTTGATTGGGGTAAACTTTTGAGAATTAGATATAGCTCGAAGGGCATTTGAAAATTATATAATTCAGTGATGGTTATAAACAAAAAACACAACAATTTAAAACATTATTTAAAGTTGTAAAATACTTGTATTTTATCGTAAATCACTAGTGTTTTGACGAAAAACGGTGGTGCTTATAAATAAAAAATATAACTATTCAAAAAGATATTTAAAATTGTAAACCCTTATTTTTTATCTAAATCATTGGTGTTTTGACCTAAAGCAGTGGTGGCTATAGAAGAAAAATATATCAATTTAAATTATTATTTAAAATTGTAAAACACTGTATTTTATTTTAAATCCCTAGCATTTTGAAAAAACAAAAAAGAAATACAGGTGTTTATAACTGAAAAATATAACCATTCAAAACAATTTTATTTATTTAAATCGTAAACCCTCATTTTTGTATTTAAATACTGGTGTTTTGATATAAAATGGTGGTATTTTGATATAAATCACTGATATTGATCATTCGAATATTTTGAATATATGCATCTTGAGAATGATCATACAATAGCAACCTGATGCTTGCACGCACTATATGGATAATGCGCGCATTCCAGATTATGTTACGAATTTTGTTGACTGTTAGTTAATGTCAAATCCTATTTGATAAAAAAAATAAAAATTACAGTTGAGATTGGCATAGTCAAATAATTTGTTGGATGCCTCAAATAACAACTTTTCGATTTTGATATTCATCAAGCCAACAGTATAAATCAAGACCTCCCCATTTTAGATTTGGCGTGAGTCCAAATTTGATCCCACCTAATTAAAGGTTTATGTGCAATATAAGACTTTATTTATACATTACATCGCACATGAGGTGGGTAAAGAAAGAGAATATTGGATGATAGATTAAACAACTCAAATTACATACTCGTCGCATACTGTCATTTATATGTCTATTGTACATGGTTGTGAATGCTTCAAATTTATGATGTCCCAAAAGGAAAATGAGGAAAAACATATATTGAAATTTTTTAATCGATTCTCGAATGCAATACTGAAATTATAAAGGAGCAAGTATTTAAAATAGCCAAAATAGGAGGCAAGTCATCTGATGAGAGACTTGACATAACTATTTGTTTATTACCTTCGAAGAGTATCTGGTACTTGAGTAGCCGAAATAAAGATGAAAGAAAAAGTTGTCCACAACATTTTACATTATAATGAACTAGATTAGCTATAAAGACGCAGGGCATGATATATTATATATTCAAGCATCCCGAAGATGTAAATGTCATTAGGGTACAAGGAATTATGGGAAAATTATATTCCGCGATTCCTGACATTTAATATAGTGGATATAACTTTATGGCAATACGTATGTCATACATGTGTATATCACTCATGGATTCAATACGCGTTTAATATTGTAACATATAATCGAGTTATATAGAAAATACTAGAAAAACTTTTACACAAGCTTATATTTCTTGATAAGAGTTCCTGGAGAATTCCTATTAGCAAATTTAAACAAAATGACTATAGATATCCATTGAGTACCCCAATGGTCAATGTTATCTATTGGACTATTATCTGTCTCAAGCTTTGAGAAGTTGAGACGTAAAGGTTAAAATACACCTTGACATAGATATTGTCAACAGGGGGAATATTGCGCGCTGCACTCTTTTTCCCTTAACTATGGTTTTATCCTACTAGTTTTCATGTTAATATTTTTAATGAGGCAGCTAATAACGCGTATAATAAGGTAAATGTGGTACTCTTTTTCCTTGACTACGAATGTTTCCCACATGGTTTTCCTAATAAGATTTTAACGAAGCACAATGTGTAAGTAATGGATATTTAATGGGGAGTGCTATGAAATATTTTTTAGGTGGTGAATGTCCATTTGACTATTTCATAATTCCAATCTTTAATATTGCATTTAAAATCAATATTAGTGTGTCCTATTCTTGGCCCTTATCATTGTAATTATAATTGTATTTGTAACTCTCCTACAGTAGCCTTGTAATGTTGATCTTTGTACACTTGAAGAAGAGAATCAAATGTCATTCTCTCATATTTTGAACGTTCATATATTTTGTTATTCTTTTAGTTATCATAACAGGAGATTTTGTGACAATTTTTTAGAGGATCGCTCCGTCAAATTAATAATAACAGGTGAAATTTTAACTGTTTAGTACTTAGACCTTCCACTATTGTGACGCTCGGATGAGCGTTACCGGTGAAAAGGTGAAGAAGGGGGTGACGGTCACTGTGGCGACGCTCGGTCACTGTGGTGAAACTAAAACGTCGTTATTTCAAGACGAAACTGAAAAATAAAAAATTAAAGGGCTAGGCGGTTGGCTGTCCCAGTCAAAAAAAAAATTACAAAAATCATTTTTAGCTATTTTCAACACACATCTCCTTCGATTATGATATATCATTCACTTAACATCTTTCAGACGGAGATCAGATGTTTTGAATAACAAGCACTTGTAAAGTTGCATTAATCTATTGACGATTTTGAATAACAATGTAGCAAATTCCTTCCCAATTGGTGAATAACAATGACTGACAATATATATACAAAGTTGAATTCAATCACTTCAAATATCTGCACTCACTTGAATGCTCATTTCAAGAAGAAATCATATGCTACTTATTAGATTGCCTGCAATAACATCTTGAATCCTATCCACAAATCTTGAAGGAATCCTATGAGGAATCGTATGCTCATATCTTGAAGGAATCATATGCTCATCACTGCAATATGAGGGATCCTATGCTCATTCATCTATAAAATGCACTACCTTATGCAGTCAACCACACACCACAACCACAACCTAACAACAAACTAGTTACCATGTCTCTTCGTTTAAGTTTACATGATACTTCTTCAGAAACCAACACCAACTCTTCCTCCGATGAAGAGATTGAAAATACATGTGAGCAAGGCTTCTCGAGTTTTAACCCGTTTACAGAAATGATGTACATGATCCAGTACGCAGCAGTAAATGTCCTACACACCCTACTACAACCACCTCCACCGCAACCACCCCAACCCACCCAGGTGAGAAGCAGTCAATATATCCAGTGAGACCGGGAGGGAGCAGAGGAAAAACGGATGAAAAACTACTTTGATGATCATCCGAGGTACCTAGAGAATATATTTCAGTGCATATTTCGAATGGCAGGACATGTATTCCGTAGACTGGTGACAGCCGCCGAGAGTCATGATGTCTTCTTCCAACAAGACGTGACGTCACCGGGAGGATGGGCTTGTCATGCCTGCAGAGATGCACCGCAGCTATTCGGATGATGGCATACGGACAACTTGCAGATGTAGTTGATGAGTATTTACAACTGAGTGAAACTTTGGAAAGGAACTCTTTTGAGAAGTTATGTGATGCTGTCATTGCCGGATACGGTGAATTTTACTTGAGGATGGCCAATGCAGATGACGTGAAGTACCTACTTGATGTCAATGCTGCAAGAGGATTTCTGGGAATGCTGGGGAGTATCAATTGTATGCATTGGGAACGGAAGAACTGTCATGCGGCTTGGAAATGCCAATACCAGGGTAAAGAAAAGAATGCTACCGTAGTCCCAGAATCCATTGTCTCACAAGACTTGTGGATTTGGCATGCATTCTTCGGTATTAGTGGAAAATATAACGACCTCACCATTGAATCAGCCAATAACACTTG
>JAYMSH010000321.1:0-11978 GCA_036897905.1 Aragoa cleefii | reverse complement strand
GAATAAAGCTCAATTGCCGAGAATATAATAAGATCATAGACACCAGAATAAGCGGAACAAATTTTCACATTGTTTTCGAAGACTGTTAATAAAGCGACAATATTATTACAGTATCATTTATTTATTTATTTTGAGATGAAGCGGCACATATTTGGGGGCCAGGGAGATACATTATGTTTTGGGTGGGGGGGGCAGGTTTATTATGTTTGGACCAGAAGATACTCGAATCCGATATACAGATGTGTGATGTGAAAAAATGTAATGTTTGGAACAAGACGATAATCGAATTCGAAATACAGATATATTAGAAAGATGTGCATCTCCAATAAGAGTGTATACCGGGGATGCAGCTAAGTCCCCAAAGACATATATAGCTGGCAAATTCATGACAAAAGAAGTACATCCATATTTTTCTAGTCGAACATTTCCTATTATGTGATTGTTTTAAACAGTTTATGATTTTCAAATTCTGATTTTAATAAACTGATTATACGGTAAGAAGTTAAAAAAATACTAAAAAACTGTTTCCGAAGAAATACTCTGGAGTCTCATAACAGACACCACTCCTTTTCTTTTTAACAATTTTGACCAAAGAGGACATGAGTGTGTGAACCTCTCCAACTAAAAAAGTAATGTTAAAGATTTGCATGACTCGAAAATCCCAGTCCCTTATAATTTATGGCAATCAAATGAGTAGTTCAATCTGATATATAAAGCCATAAATCAAATCTGATTTGAGTTTAGGTTTAACGTCCCATACTTTTGTGATTTCGTAATACCCTCACGCCAACTGTGCCAAGTTAACTGCGATTGCTTTGATCAGCAAAATCTCTTAGACTGAGACTGTTTTGATCCAATTGCTGTCTTGCAATGCAGAATTCTGTCCAACCCCGTCAGACTTAGCAAGTATATCTTTTAGTTTCTGCTTAGATTTTATAATATAAAAATAGTAGAAGCTAATGCAGAAATCAGAATTATTTCCTCCGATGCTTTTAAAAGCTGATTTAACATTTTTTAAAAATTCCCGTAAACACCACCTAAAATCCAAAGCTATTTCTACAATCACTTCTCTCATACTTCTACTGCAAATAAATAATAATCGATTTATAAAAAGTAGTTACAAATCTCGCTAAAAAGTCCAAGCGTATAAACAATTCAACCACATATTGCTTATACTAATCTTCCGTATCAAACCCACTCAACAATATTAAAGAAGGAGAAAGATCTTATAACTTAGTTTATAATTATGGCTGAGTCATTTCGCCACTTTGCATTTTTGTTTGGAAATAGAACCTCAAACAATCAATGTAACATAATCAACTTATTGTTTAATACCAAGATATATTGTTAATATTCATCAAACTAAGACACTGATGCATTAAAGAGCCTTGAGCTGAAAGCAAGGAACTGTAGTTAGATAATTGTCAAAGTTTCCTCTTTACAAGAATCATTGCCAGTTAAAGAAATGTCCTTGATATGCATATATCCATCTGTAGTTTCATCACTCTGCCACTGCATTTCTTCAAAATATAATTCATAGTTTCATACTATGGCATCTCTGCTGCAAGTCAATCTCATACTACAGCTTCTCTTTTATGTTATCAGTTGCATGGCATCACATCCAAGCCCTCAGGCAAGTATAATTTCTATTTTATCGACGAATCGCGCAATTTTACTTAGTTTTCTTATTTATCATTGATCATGTTACTATTTTAAGCTGTTCTAACATGTAACTTCTAATAAAATCTCAATCTTGATTATCAGCCTTACATTGTTTATATGGGGAGTGGTTTGAATGCCAACCGAGGCGACGAATCATTCTATCTGCAAATGTTGTCATCCATAGTTCCAAGGTGATCATAGTGATTTCTTGTATTCATGTTGTATGAAAGAAAAATTATTTGTTAAAATCTATATACTTATGTTTGTTGGCAGTGAAGACACTGAAAGAAGTTCTGTGATCAACTCCTACGGTCATGCTTTCAAGGGGTTCTCTGCTATGCTCACCGAGAGTGAAGTGTCTACTTTATCCGGTTATGATGAGGTCGTATCTGTCTTTCCTGATCCGATTCTGAAACTCCATACTACGCGTTCATGGGATTATCTCGAAGCTGCTGACTCCAAATTCAGATCAAGATTTCCAAATGAAGGCCAGACAGCTGATGTTATAATAGGAGTAATAGACACAGGTTCGTATCTACTTTTAGCCATGTAAATTTGATGCATATCAAGAAAGTTTTTGCTGATCGACTTGTTTTTCAGGTATATGGCCCGAGTCACCAAGTTTTAGTGATCATGGTATTGGCAAAATCCCGTCGAAATGGAGAGTCTGCATGGAAGGTCCTGATTTCAAGAAATCCGATTGCAACAGGAAGTTGATAGGAGCAAGATTCTATTCAACTGAGAGACGAGACTCGCCAAGGGACTCTGAGGGTCATGGGACTCACACGGCATCAACTGCAGGCGGATCATTCGTTCCAAATGCTAGTTACTACGGCCTTGCACAAGGCGTAGCGAGGGGCGGCTTACCCTCTGCCAGAATCGCAAGCTACAAGGCTTGCACAGAAGGGGGCTGCAGTGGTTCAATAATACTAAAAGCAATCGATGACGCTATCGAGGATGGTGTTGATATTATCTCTATTTCTATCGGTGCGAGCTCAATTTTAGAGTCTGGTTTCCTAAACGACCCTATCGCAATTGGAGCCTTCCACGCTGAACAAATGGGAGTCTCGGTAATTTGTTCAGCTGGGAATGATGGTCCGGATCCTTACACTGTCGTCAATAGTGCTTCTTGGATATTCACGGTTGCTGCCTCAACCATTGATCGCGATTTTCAGTCTACTATTGTGCTAGGAAATAATGAATCTTACAAGGTACACATGCTCATTTATTTGATTAAGTGACTGTTTGCAAAAATTTCAGATTTTCAGATTTTATTTCTGAGGAACTGTTTCTGCAGAAAACAGTGATTGCATAACCAGTTTATCAGAATCTGGAGCCAGAAAGACACTTCAGAAACTGCTGTTTTTGGTGAAACACTTCTGGAGTTGAATCACAGTTTCTGATCTCTGAAAGTGAATCAATTTCTCATAAAGATGAGAATTTTTGCAAACATCGTTTTTTACAAAATTATTTTCACATAATTAGAAACTTTTGCAACCAGACACTAAATAGCTCTAGTTTGTTGCATATCTAAATCTATTGAATGTTGTTTCGAAATACAGGGAAGTGCAATCGGTTTTTCACCACTTACACATCAGAAAAGATATCCTCTCGCGTTTGGAGAAAAAGTCGCAGGCAGTTTTACTTCCACGTCTGATGCTAGGTGATTAATCTTGTTAACCTTTTAAACGTCATACCCTTGCTTTACAGAGTCGAAATTCCACACGAGTAACTCAAAAGTATCTAAAAGTGCAGGAACTGTGCACCGGGGTCACTAGACATGACAAAAGCAGCTGGAAAAATTGTAGTTTGTATGAATGATGAGCTAAGTGTTCCCAGAATTATTAAGAGGCTAGTTGCTGAAGATGCAGAAGCAGCAGGTGTAATTATAATAGATGGAGAGGAAGGACCAACGTCACCTTTCGATGCAGGAACATACCCCTATGCAGAAATCCGAGGAAGTTTGGGCTCTCGGATCCTCCATTATATCAACTTGACTAAGTGAGTATTTGCAATAGCGAACCTGGTTTGTAAAGCATCTGAACAGCATTTTCACAGATCATTCTGCTAACACGACGCATATTCGCTCTAAAGTTACATTCATCAATTTTTTTTCTTTTTTCAGCATTCCTACATTTCATCAACTCGACTAAGTTTTTTGATTACTATATCCATGTTCGTCAACAAAAATTGACAATATTTAGTTATCGTACAGGAATCCTTATGCAACGATACTTCCAGCCATCGAGATCAGGAATCTCAGGCCGGCTCCAGTTGTTGCTTCTTTCTCTTCACGAGGTCCGGGAAGTGAGACCGAATATATTCTGAAGCCCGATATAATGGCTCCAGGTGTGGCCATTTTAGCGGCATATGTGCCAAGGATAAAACCAAATTATAATGCACCTGGCAACAAACCATCATCATTCTCCATTAGGTCTGGAACTTCAATGGCCTGTCCACATGTTACTGGTGCTATGGCGTTCGTCAAATCGGTGCATCCCTATTGGAGTTCCTCTATCATCAAATCAGCACTCATCACAACAGGTACTCCCTGTTCGGTTCAATTAAATAAATATTGAGTTAGTTCCATTAAATTCAGTTCAGTCCGGTCCAGTTTAGTCAGTTTTTGTAATTCAACTCCACTAAATTCAAGTTAGGCCAGCTCGATTAAATTAAGTTCAGTTCAGTTCACTATCAGACGAAGTGAACAGGGCCTAAATGAACTATATCATGTTTTATTTATCTTCTACAATCTACATCCTTATTCATAAGTTTTACTTCCTTCTTTGCAGCATCATCCTCCAACATAGGAGAGCCTCTGACAAACGGCTTATATCATTCTGCTAATCCCCATGAAGCTGGAGCCGGAGAAATCCGACCAATCAGAGCCCTCGATCCCGGCTTAGTTTTCAAAACAACTAACAATGATCATCTAAACTTCCTTTGCTACCTTGGCTACAAGCAGAGGAACATAAGATCAATGTCCAACACAAACTTCACCTGCCCGAAAAGCTCCACTGAAGAACTCATCTCCAACATCAACTATCCCACCATTTCCATCGGTAGACTTAACACACACGAGGGACATGGTGAGACGAGTTGTAACCAATGTGGGATCATCACCAAATGTCACATACCTACAGGTTTGCTGGTTAAGGTTGTCCCGACAAAGATTGTCTTTTTGGCGAAAAGGAAAAGACCGTCTTTCAGAGTGTTCTTTTTAATGGGAAACTAGCATTGAAGGGATACAATTTTGGAGATGTGACATGGTCTGATGGATCACACATTGTTCGCTCTGTGTTTGATGTGAATGTTCAATGATTGATCAACGCTTATATCCCATTAGTTATTGTTTAATTTGTAACTCAAGGATTGTTTTTTGTGGATCAATAATGAATTCTTGATGTCACAAAAGTTAACATCTTTCTGATCTTCTACTTATGTTTGTAAAGCACGCACAGATGACATCCAATAATGTCTAAGGTATAGATGGCTATTTTGTAGCAAATGTGTAAGATGTTTGGTGGTCGTATGAAAAAGATTCTTATCCTAGTGGGATAAGATTCCTACGTAAAAGCTAGCCTACGAAAACTAAGAACAACTTTGATTGACCGCATCTTCGGTGGCGGAGCTAGTGGTGGTGTTGTGATGCGGTCGCAATTTCTCAACTCCGACATGTTTGCCATAAATTCTTGCAAAATGATTACAGCATCCCGATGAAAACCGAGTGTTTTTCTTAAAACAATTCTATGTCAAAATCAATTCTTTTAGCACTTCTGAAAATAGAAGGTTTCAGAGACTATTATCTGAATATATTTTTCCTTTTTAATATTTTTTTAATTTTATTAAGAATTAAAAACTTTATAAATTGTTTCTATTATGGTGCGGTGTTAATTTTATGTTATGAAAAACTTTATAAAGACGCTTCAAGTACTTGTTTCTCTTATGGTGCGGTGTCAGTTTTATATTTTGAAAAACAGAGGATCATCTTGCAAAAAATAACGTCTGATTCTCTTTGCTTCCCGAACACATTTAATTAATTTTCATCTATATTATATTATAAAAAGAATCAATCAGATAGTTATTACTATCAAAAGTTAGTTTTTCTCCGTCAAATAAACCACTAACTTTGCTTACCCACATGTTCTTTTTTTTTTGCAATTTTTTTATTATTTTAAAATTGACTGTAACGTACACGGCTGCTATATATATATATATATATGTGTGAAAAAGGAAAAAAAATGCCGGTCTCATTTGGCCTTTTATTCTTTATTATTGTTAATTTATTATTATAATAATGAAAAGAAATAAAATGAAATAGATTACTTGAAGCAAAAGAAAGGGGGAAAGAAAGAAAAAAAATTAAAATAGCTGTGTGTTTCCAGAAGAATGGAGGATAGAAAAAGTCAATTGAATGGGAACTTTCATCTAGAAAAACGTAAATAACCAAAACCTCAGAAGGACAAAAAAAAATCACTGCAGTATTATTATTAGGGTTTATCACAAACGCTATATTGTCTTCCCTCTTCTCGAGAATCAAAACTCTGAGCTTTTGAACTTTTATTCAAGGTACTATGTTTGAACTTAGCTTCTTACTCTTCTTCAGCTTTTCTTCAGAAATTGAGCTATAAATTTCAGTTCGTTTCATTTCCTGTAAATTTTTGGCATATAATTAGCTCGAATCACTTTTATTCTTTCATTTATCTGCTGATTACGCAAATTTTTTGTTATAAACGGTCGAAAAAATAGTTCGCTATAAAGAGTTGATTGTTTAGTGTTCTGTGGCATTTCTATGTTCATGTGCTTGGAATAGTTTTGCATATGGACTTACTTACTTTTTTATTTATTTATTTTTGTTATGTTTTATGTGTTGATCGGTTTAGTTTTTTTGTTTGATCAGGTTGTAGACTTGTAACGATGGTTCATTTAGCTTGATATTATTTGGTAGAGTGTGAGATTTTTGCTATTGAAGTGTTGGTTTAGTTGAACTGTAGAGTGATAATGGTGTGGTTTAGAGCTGGGTCTAATGTGGCGTGCCTTGCTGTAAGGCGAACTTTGTCGTTGCAAAACAGGTCGTACCTTACACGTACTCGTGTTGTTCCTGTGTGCGCCCGAAGTTTCCATACCACGGTTTTTAGGTCCAAGGAGCAATCTGCACCTGTTCCTCGTCCTGTTCCGTTGTCTAGGTTGACAGATAGCTTTTTGGATGGGACGAGTGGTGTGTATCTGGAAGAGCTTCAGAGAACGTGGGATCAAGATCCAAGTAGTGTTGATGAGTCATGGCATAATTTCTTTAGGAACTTTGTTGGGCAGGCCACGACTTCGCCTGGGATTTCTGGCCAAACGATACAAGAGAGTATGCGGTTACTGTTGCTTGTGAGAGCTTACCAGGTTTATGGTCACATGTAAGCTAAGTTGGATCCATTAGGTTTCGAACAAAGGCCTATTCCTGGTGATCTAGACCCAGCCCTTTATGGCTTTTCGGAAGCTGATCTTGATAGAGAATTCTTCATTGGTGTTTGGAGAATGCATGGTTTCTTGTCTGAGAACCGTCCTGTGCAGACCTTAAGAGCAATAGTTACAAGGTTAGAGCAGGCATACTGTGGATCTATTGGGTATGAATACATGCATATTGCTGATCGTGAGAAGTGCAACTGGTTGAGAGACAAAATTGAGACTCCAACACCAACTCAGTATAATCGCCAAAGGCGTGAGGTGATTCTTGATCGACTTCATTGGAGCACTCAGTTTGAGAATTTTTTGGCTGCTAAATGGACTGCAGCCAAGAGATTTGGGCTCGAAGGTTGTGAGACATTGATTCCTGGCATGAAAGAGATGTTTGACAGGTCAGCGGATCTTGGAGTAGAGAACATAGTCATTGGGATGTCTCACAGAGGAAGATTAAATGTTTTGGGTAATGTTGTCCGTAAACCTCTGTCACAGATCTTTAGCGAGTTCAGTGGTGGCACAAAACCTGTGGAAGAGGTTGGACTTTACACTGGAACTGGTGATGTTAAATATCATTTGGGAACTTCTTATGATCGGCCAACAAGGGGCGGCAAGAGAATTCACCTATCGTTGGTTGCTAATCCTAGTCACTTAGAAGCCGTGGGTCCTGTTGTGATTGGGAAAACTAGAGCGAAACAGTACTACTCCAATGATACTGACAGAGCAAAGAATGTGGGTATATTGATTCATGGTGATGGTAGTTTTGCCGGGCAAGGTGTTGTCTATGAGACCTTGCATCTTAGTGCTTTACCAAACTACGCTACTGGTGGGACCATTCACATAGTGGTGAACAATCAAGTAGCTTTCACTACTGACCCGATGTCAGGAAGATCTTCACAGTATTGTACTGACGTTGCTAAAGCTCTAAGTGCTCCTATTTTCCATGTCAATGGTGATGATGTTGAGGCAGTTGTGCATGCATGCGAACTTGCTGCAGAGTGGCGCCAGACGTTCCATACTGACGTTGTTGTTGATATTGTGTACTACCGGAGGTTTGGGCACAACAAAATTGATGAGCCATCCTTCACACAACCTAAGATGTATAAGGTCTGTTTATTATGTAGTTTGTTTAGCGGAGGTTACGGACAACATTACGTCTGTGTATATCGTTTCATCCTCGTGTTGTCCGTAAACCTCTGTGTATATCGCTCCATCCTCGTGTTTTATTATATGAAAGACTTCATGAAATTTTCCTCTCTTTATATAGAGAAAAATCATGTTGATGTATTTGTTAGATTATCGAAGGTGACATTTTCATGTGCATCGTCGGCTGGCTGTGGAAGTTCTTATTCTAAATTTTATTGGCTTTAGGTTATAAGGAATCATTCTTCGGCACTTGAGATTTACCAAAAGAAACTCCTGGAGTCTGGCCAGGTCACTAAAGAAGACATTGACAGGATAAATAACAAAGTCCTTTCAATTCTTAATGAAGAATTTCAGGCCAGCAAAGACTATGTCCCTCAAAAGAGGGACTGGCTTTCAGCTTACTGGACTGGTTTAAAGTCTCCTGAGCAGCTTTCACGTGTCCGTAACACTGGGTAATGTAGTACCTCAAATTATTTATGTGGGCTTTTATTGATATTGACAAATGATTCTTGTATTGAAATCTTTTATATCCTTTGGTTGGGTGGTGATGGTGGAATGCAGTGTCAAACCGGAGATTTTGAAGAATGTGGGCAAGACTATAACAACTCTTCCAGAAAGTTTTAAACCTCATAGAGCAGTGAAGAGGATTTTCGAAGATCGTGCAAAGATGATCGAGACAGGGGAGGGCATCGACTGGGCAGTGGGAGAAGCACTCGCTTTTGCTACATTGCTTGTAGAAGGAAACCATGTTAGGTTAAGTGGGCAGGATGTTGAGCGAGGCACTTTCAGCCACAGACACTCAGTTCTCCATGATCAGGAAACAGGGGCACAGTACTGCCCCTTGGATCATGTTATAATGAACCAAAATGAAGAGATGTTTACTGTGAGCAACAGGTACCTTCTTTACTTCGTCTGTATTATGCATCAATTGATATGTATGCCAAATTGCGAACTAACTGTTTTAGTTGCTTTTGCGTGAGTGATTGCTTTTTCAGTTATTCCTTTTGTTGTGATATATCTGGATAAAATAACTTGTGCCAGTTCCTTAGTTTTGTCCATTTGGGTGCATTTATTGTGGTTCTTTAATTGCTTTCAAACGCTCTCTAGACTATTATGTTTATAACCGTTATCTGTCTCACTGCTGTGCTCTATTTCAGCTCTCTGTCAGAGTTCGGAGTTTTGGGTTTTGAATTAGGTTATTCAATGGAAAATCCAAACTCTCTTGTAATATGGGAAGCCCAGTTCGGTGATTTTGCGAATGGGGCTCAGGTGATATTTGACCAACTCCTTAGCAGTGGAGAGGCCAAGTGGTTACGTCAAACCGGTCTAGTTGTCCTGCTGCCTCATGGATATGATGGCCAAGGCCCCGAACACTCAAGTGGGCGCTTGGAACGGTTTCTTCAGGTATGGTTTGTCTTTTCCCATATGTTATGGCTTATCTATTTCAGTTGTGCACTTGCAATTGCATGGATAGGCATGTTAGTTTTCCACAGTCCCATCTGGTTGGAGAGTGGATGGTCATCATCATCACTTAAACTAGGTGGTAGGAGAGTACTGCAAAAGTTGTTGGTTATGAGTAAGAAAAGTGACTTTTACTAGGTGATGAACTAATGATAATCTGTAGCCGCCTTGTAATTGACAAACCTGTTGTGTTTTCTCTGCCTAAGTTTAGTCTTTTAAAAGACGACTTTATGACAATTAGTACTTCAGCGATCGTACCTTTAGAGTCTGTTCCACAAAAAACATACTCCCCCCTTCTGTGATCCCTTGTCATTTTAAAGCTGCTTCATCTAATGGATACCTCTGTGGCAAATATTCATTTTAGTTTGTTATTTATATAGGAATGGCTATCTAACCTTTCTTGCTGTATTGCAGATGAGTGATGACAACCCGTATGTTATCCCTGAGATGGATCCAACCCTTAGGAAACAGATCCAGGAATGCAATTGGCAAGTGGTGAATGTCACTACCCCAGCAAATTATTTCCATGTTTTGCGTCGCCAAGTAAGCAGATTTAACTTGCCAAATATGTGGTCATTTTGCCATGATCTTCATTTCCTCACCTACAATATTTGTTTTTCCAGATACATAGGGAATTCCGTAAACCCCTTATTGTGATGGCCCCAAAGAATTTGCTGCGTCACAAAGACTGCAAGTCCAATCTGTCTGAGTTTGATGACGTGCAAGGCCACCCAGGTTTCGACAAACAAGGAACCTGATTTAAACGCCTTATCAAGGACCAAAATGATCACAAAGATCTTGAAGAGGGCATTAGAAGGCTGGTTCTTTGCTCTGGAAAGGTATGAAATATTTTGCCTATGTCTTATTTTGCTCCTTCTCTCAATTCCTGCTCGTGCTCGCTATGTGTTTATTTTTAAGCATAATATTTTACTGTATGTTGACAAGTGTACTATGAGCTTGATGAAGAGAGGAAGAAAGTTGGTGGGAAGGATATTGCTATTTGCAGGGTGGAACAACTTTGCCCCTTCCCATATGATCTCATCCAGCGTGAGCTAAAGAGATATCCAAGTATGTTTTAAGTCGGCGCATCATCGTGCTTGTTTGTTTAAAAATACTTGAATGCTAAAGGGACGATCTCCACATTTAGACGTAGCCTCATTTTCTTTTTAATTGTATGCAGATGCGGAGATTGTTTGGTGCCAGGAAGAGCCGATGAACATGGGTGGATACAACTACATTTCACTTCGTCTTGGCACTGCAATGAAAGCTCTGGGCAGAGGCTGTGTAGATGACGTAAAGTATGTTGGGCGTGCTCCATCTGCGGCCACGGCTACTGGCTTTTACCAAGTCCATGTTAAAGAACAGACCGAACTAGTCCATAAAGCTATGCAGCCTGATCCGATCAAAGCATGAAACCAAAGGTGTGCCCATACCATAGTCAGCTAGAGCGTTAAAAGAGAGCATGAAGTCACTGTTTTCACTTTTCATGGAATAAAGGACTCCCAACAACATATTGTACCAGTCCGTCTACGTTGTTTTGCTTTTACTACACCTCATATTTTCCGCCAAGGTAGTTGAGGTGTTCTTTAGAAGTTAGAACTTGGAGCTGCTATACCATCTGAATGAAGCGGCCTTTTTGTTTAAAACAAAAGTTAAGTGAACTCTATGATGCTAGTGCTAAAAGGTAATATTAAGGCTCTGTAATTAAAAGAAATAATTCATTAAATCCGGTGCATACAGTCTAACTCCACAAGTGTCCAGTTTAGTTTTAAAAAAAAGTTGAATTTAGTCCAAACTCCACAAGTGCCCAGTTTAGTTGAAAAAAAGTTGAATTCTCTTCGTTTCGGTCATTTAACAATTTTACTAAATTTTGTTCATTTTAATTCCTATAAGCACAGCCTAAATTCAGTAGTTTAGATCCATTCAGTTCAGTTTTGTTCATTTTAATTCCTATCAACACAGTCTAAATTCAGTTAAAAACAGTTTCACTCAATCAATCGGAATGTGCATAGTCCGGTTAGATTTCTAAAAAAGATTCTACCAAAAAATAGCTTTTCGATCTTATAATCTTTATGTACTTTCTAAAAAAGATTCTATCAAAAAATATCTTTTTGATGCTATAATCCTTATGTACTTGCAATTATTAGTAGTATATTCGATAAGATTGGGAGCGTAAAAACTCAAAAATTATTAGTAGTATATATTAGATAAGAGTGAGAGCATAAAAACTCAAAAATATGAGAGCTGGGCGCTTTTAGGAT